>JAUZST010012562.1:0-11386 GCA_034779995.1 Parotocinclus haroldoi
ACAGGAGCTTCAGAGACTACTACGGTGGCATGAGGTTCATGAGCATGAGACGTATCATGGACTCCTGGTATTAAAATGCCACTAATGACATAGAAACTGTACTTTCAATAAAATGCTTAAAAGAAAATAGGAAAATCAGGCTCAGAGTTTTTTTGTCTATGTTAAATACCAAGTAGCAAATACTGTACCTCTCGTCACTACCTGTCCCTGTCTACATTGTGTAATAAGAAGGCTACTACTACTACTATGCAATAAAAAAACCTCCCTAAACATACACTGAAGCCTTGTTAGGACCAAGACTAAAAAGGGAAATCTTCTTTGTGCAGCTTCGATGTTGCATGTAAGAAATAGCTAAGCTATGTAATTAAAAAGTTTATAGTAGCAGTTTAAGCAAACATTAACTAAATAAAAATGAACATACAACATAATTAAATATAATTATTAAAATAAAGCACCAGGCAGACTAACGTTTTAGAGAAAATGAAATCAACGCAAATATGACAAGAGAATGCTGGAGCTGATGATGGAAGAACAGCTTTAGTGTGGCTGAGAGTGGAGGAACGTTTTAGTGTGTGAAGCTGGAATTGGTACCAGAACTAAAGCTCTGAGAGAAAAGTGTAGTTAGACTAAAGTATGCTATAAAAAATATAGTCATTATATATAGTCAGTGAACAGCACAAAGTCTATTGTAACTTAGCCAACACCTACCCTCGACACACATTAAGTCCCGCCTGAAATGAAACCCAAATGTAACCATGACAAAAGTGGCTCATAAAGTCAGTTTTTAAGTTGTCTGCTGCTCTTCAGAATCTGTCCCAGCTACCCATCCACCTGTCTGTCAATCAGTGATACACAACACAAGTCCGTATATGTTTGTTTTAGGGGTGGTCTTGTATTCTCTATCAATTCATGCATATCATATTAGACTGACTACAGATTAAGGGTACAGGTGTAAATTGTACACTCCAACCTGTCTACAATTCCAAGAGTGAAGGAGGTTAGGTTTGTTTACATTTCTGCTTTCACATTTAACATTTTCGTTCTCAATAATAATAGAGAAGCTTTCTGGACCCTTTTGATCCTTTTTATTTATTTCTTGAGAAATATTCTTTGTCCAAGAATATTTGTGTTCAAATAAAAGTTTGTCTCTGTTAAGCACAGAAATTATAGAAATGTACATGGTTTAAACATAATTTTTGACACGGAAAATACAGAAGTCTACCTTGCAAATGTTCTGATCCAAGTGATGGCTTAGTGGGATTGGCAGTAAAAATGTACAGATTTGTCCAAAAAGAAAAACATAAAAACACTGTGGGGGTGTGTCTCACTGGGGGTCTCACTGAAGCTCTGATCCTAGAATCACCCCAGTTTGAAGATCTAGATGATACTATCCATATGATCCAAAATAACCTGTATCGGGCAGATTAAAAGTACCTGTTAGTACTTATGTTAAAATATTGGCTTGTGCTGTTCCCTCGCCTAATGCAAGATCATTACACTATTATGCTCATTCTGTTCTGGCCCAATCATTAGCCTACGGTCTGGCATCAGCACTGTGCTGAAGGTTTATAACCACTCTTAGAGCTTATTTACAGCCACCGAACCACATTATACAAAGCTAAAACATCAGGATATTGGTGTCATATTTCAAATAAACCAATGTGATAACATTCGAAAGGACAAACAGTTCTCCCTCTTAGTCACATGGACTACATGTACCTCACAAATTGACCATAACCTAATTGATGAGCCAGTTTAAATGAAAAACGATTCATTTAGAAAACTTTTATTAAGGAACACTCTCAAAGGAAGGTCATGTTAGTCATCGTGAATAGAAGGTTTATTTATGCCTACACAGATTAATATGGGTATATATGAATGTGTTGCCTTTAATCTGTTTAGTGTTCAAATAAAAAGGCGTTTTGGAAGGAGGGGCAGCAGGGTCGCTCGGTGGGTAGCACAGCTGCCTCACAACAAAAAGGTCCCGGGTTCAATCATAGGGTGGAGCGGCTTGGGTCTTTTCTGTGTAGAGTCTGCATGCCCTTCCTGTGCCTGCGTGGGTTTACTCCGGGTACTCCGGTTTCCCACAGTCCCACAGTCCAAAGACATGCGTGTTAGGTTAATTGGTGTCTCTAAATTGTCATTGACTTGTGTATGCAAAACATCCCAGCCGTGTAACTGGAAACAGCTGCACGCTGTTAAATGGGATGAAAAGGGAGGGATGGAGAAAGCAATGGATGGATGGAGAAAGCAATGACAAACTACTCCACTATCCTGCCGAAATATTTCATGGATCACATCGATGAAAGATAGAAATGTGTGGCGATCGATGATCCATCAAGTGACCGAGAGTCAGCCGCGACTGTGCATTTAATCTATCCATTTGGAAGGAGTACACATTCTGGAAACTTTTCTAACGTATGGGAGTAGACGGTAAAAAAAATGTTCAATTAAAGTAAAAACTCATACGCATATAGTGCAGAACAAACAAAGTACGTCATACCCTTTATAGAAGGATATTTTGTAAAAGAAAGTATTTACATAAAAAACATTATGGTTTATGAATGAATGCCTGCTCTTATTTGCATAAGAAACAACATAACCAGTGGAAACTAATCTCACAGGAAAGGAAAATCACAAATGCCACATCCTTAATCTCGCGGCGGCAGAAAAGCGAGACTTTTAAGGCTGCTGTTTATCAGGTTTCGGCCATAAACAAATGACTACAGTATCTCACGTCTCCTTTGGAGTTTTGGTAGCTTTTGCTCGGATCTGCCACAACAGTTTATATTAATGCTGAGTAAAAACTGAGCTTACACATTTTTCATCTTTCATTTAGAAGTTTCCTTTTTTTAGTAATAATTCCTACAATTTGTCAAATAATGGTCATTGTAGTCTATGACTGCACAGCTCTGCACTCTGCACACAAGATATGCAAATACAGTACATTTCAACGCACACTAATGTACATAGACAGAGGGCTGACAGGGGATCTGAACTACAGATAACAGAGAAAACAACAAAAGCTAATAAACAGAGACCAAAAAGACACACAGACCAAAATTATAAAAAGCTTTAAGACCCCGTTGTGTTGTAAAAAAATAAAATAAAAAAAGACTTCGACTCCCCATCACGAGTCAAGATTTTATGGGACTCCTGATGAGGATGAAAGAAGATTGGTCTGACCATTCCTAGTCCCTATTTTATATGGTTACCCACTAGAATATAACATTTGTGTAATATTATGGGAATAGTCAACAGTTAGGTCATGATCAAACATTGAAATAGCGGGTGCTACTATTAAAATGATGCCAGCAGCAGTTTATTAGCAGTCTGGAAAAGCAATATGCTGCAGTGCCAGTAATAAACTAGGCAAGCGTACCACAGAATGTCATAATGGCCAAATAATTGCAACGCTATCTGATTACTTGAATGTTCTTAAAACTATGTTTAATGATTTTAGTATTTGTTCACATGTAAGATAGCAAAGTTAAATGGAGCCAATTAGATTTTAGTTTCAGCAATCCACCATTATGATAAGAGAGGTTATAGGTTTCTAGCTCTGCGATTTATTCCTCACGTCTGTGCGCTGTTGATTTGATCAGCTCTCACATATGAGTAATTCCTGTTATTGTTGCGGGACCATGTTACAATCCCACGTGGCCTTACCCCCGTTTCCACCAGTTGAACAAATTAAATATAATTGAATCGAAGTGTTCAGAGGAAGCTCTGGGTTTGTCTCATCCCTAAAGGACGCCGAATAAGCTGAATTGTCGGATGTGTTATTTATTATTGCTGCACTAATAACTGTCTCCTGTTGCATTTGCATCTGACTGGCTTGACATAATGAATTGAGGTAATGATTTAGAAACAAAAACCTATCCTTATGGGGGGGTTGAGGGGAGATTAGAGCTCCCGCTTTAAACTGTAATTCACATTTTTCGACTGCAAACTGAATTAGTATTCAACAGATTTCGTAGAGTTTTATAAACCTTGATGCAATGACACTAGAGGCAGCTGAGTCTGTGTATTATATCAAACTTATATTAAAGATATCAGCCTCGTGAAAATTTGCTATAGTTTACTGTACAGAAAACCCTTGGAATTCACACTGAACATTGAAATGTCTGTTTTAATTGGAAGCCCCCAAATTCGAACTAAATTTCCAACTTTGACCATGGGCACCCTAAATAAAACACCCCATGGTGTGATCTTGCAAAAACCATTCCTGTAATCTAGCCCAGTCAGTGGCGACAAAGCACCAACATATTATGTAAAATATAGTCTATTATTTTATTTCATGTGTATGTACTGTATATTATAATAGATTCCTCTGCACTGCTGTCCCAGTGATAAGACATGCCGAAACTCTACACCTACAAAGGCATAAAGTTTCACCTTATTTTCAATTATTCCATGTCCTTATATTTTACTTATGCCACATAATTATTGATTAATATTATTGCATTATATTCCTTTGCTTTATCCATGCTTTAAATCATTAGTTGCATACAAAAATAGGCATAAACCAATTATTTGGGGCTTCAGAATTGATTAATCCTATTTACGTTACTTCTTATGCATGAAATTAATTCCAATTCAAGCAGATCGTAGTTTGAACGGCCTTCTTGAATCATTTGTGCTTGTGGTCCGAGGTTCCGCTGTAATTTAATCTGAGTTAAACCTTTCCATGATAATATTCTAGAGCTTTATGTTAAATCATATATGCCGTATTTAATCGCCAAACTCTTACAGGAACTATAGCTGTCATACTCTTGCAGATGGGACTGTCATATAATAAACTGCTCACAAAAATTAGGGTATGTTTAATTATGGGATATTTCATTTGAGGGTATCCCCTTATTTGTGTGAACAACAGCACCGCTGTCTCACAGTAAGAAGGTCCGGGTTCAATCCCAGGGTGGAGCGGCCTGAGTCCTTTCTGTGTGGAGTCTGCATGTCCTTCCCGTGTCTGTGTGGGTTTACTCCGGGTACTACTACTTTCCTCCCACATTCCAAAGACAAATGTGTTAGGTTAATTGGTGTCTCTAAAGTAGCCCTTAGTCTGTAAATGTGTGCGTGACTCTGTGTGTGCGCGCCCTACGATGGATTGGCTCACTGTCTAGGGTTGTTCCTGCCCTTGCGTCCAGAGTTGCCAGGTGGACACTGGCTGGCCCGCGGCCCCATGAGGATTAAGCAGAAGATAATGAATGAATGAAAGAGAATATATCTGAACTGCTACATTAATAATACAAGAAATATGACATATAGACTAAAAAAAGAGGTCAGCACAAAACATCATTAAAAAAAAAGGGATGCTGTCTGGAGAACGTGTCTTCACACTCATTCTTCTCACGTTCCTGCACTGCTGTTTACACAGCACAATCTCGGCAGATAGCACCGAACATCACTACTGCGCCTTAAGCAAACACCAGACACACATACACAAACACTTCCACCTTAAACGGCACATGAAACAAGAGTGGGGCATGGGGATGAGTCACACAGGGATAGTAGAGTTAGAGGTGAGATTAACTCTCTGTATGACGATCACTCAGCTTTTTTTTGGCAATTTAGGTACTGCACTAGCGTCATCATGACAGCTAACTGACCTCTAACAATAGCAATACTGGTCTTAAACTGACACCTATCATATGAAAATACATTTGATCAATTCAGATAGTCCATTGCAATGCATTATAATAGTAACAAAAGTGAACATGTGGATGGTATCTGAAATTCCAAGGTTATAAAATCAGTTGAGGGCATGCTCCAAAAATCCATTTATTTATCTATTTTGAAGAGCGGTTCATTCTAGGAGCAACATAAGCTGAAAGAAACGGGATCACTGGGCAGTGTAGGAAATCGTGTGTGAAAATTGTTGGCCCTCAGTTGCACCACTCACTATACGGACTGTTTCTGAAAGCAAAGTCAGCATTGCTTTTCAGGGGCCTCATGGGTTGGATTTCCACAATACAGTAGTTACATACAAGCCTAAGGTAATCATGCCCAGTGGATTTTGCAGAAGCTTTCTGAAAAATAAATATTTGCCTCAGACTATTTTATTGATTTGGACTGAAACCCTTAGTTCTTGTAAGGGTATTCGTAATTCAACAGCATAAAAAGCCACTTCAGTTTGGTGTCAGATTTTACCTGAGCTGGCACACTAATCTAATCCCTAACCCAGTTGTCTTTGGGTCGAATGAGAATGCCCAACGCATATAGGCATTATCACCTAATCATTATGCATCATTATGGATCTGTAGCCAACTGCTAGAAAATCTCCACAGATTCATACTCATGTATATGAATGTGATGTTTGGGTGTTAGGTGTTTAGATGTCTGATCTCATAATGGCAGGTACCATATATTTAATTTTCTTTGGACAGCCAGTGTTCTACAGCACCACTATTCAGCCCCATGTGGCACCGTGGCAGATGTTAGCAGAGAAACAGGCATTTGTGTGGGTGTAGTTGTTTGCAAGCTTGGTTTTGATCCCTGCGCAAACACTGATGACACAAACAACCCACACCCCATGACTGAGAGAATGATGAGTAAAGTGAGAGGGTTCAAAAAAATACAGACAGATAATCAGAGCGCTCTTGCTTGCCCCTGTTACACACACTCTCTCACTTCTTTCTTCTTTAATCTGTACACTCTGCCTGCTCTGAAGAATGGTGCCTTTGTGTTGCACCATCAAGAAAAAGAACTTGAACAGAATCGCAGCAATCTCGTTTTCCCCTCTTCAGACTATTTTCACTTTTTTTTTTTTTTTTTTAGATATTCTCACCTTCTTTCTACACTCGCACTCTCTCCAGAGTTTCGAACAGTTCTCCTCACATCCGGTTCTAATCAACATCTTTCTTTTTCCATGCATGACCAACGTGAAGATATCTTTAAAGCCCAACGAATTGCTACATCCTCTCCTCGCCAAGTACTTCCTCGGCCAGATATTTAATTCTTCCTTCTATATGCGAACCTACTTTAATTTGGCATTCTAACACAAGAAACACGCTTAGGCAATAGCCATCAACAACAGGGCACTTATTAAACTGGAGGATGGGGACTATGAGCTGCTCAAGAGGACCCTCTTTCTCTCTTCTTCTCTACCTCCAGCTCTGATTAGAATAAGTTGCCGTCCACACATATTGATCTGAGTCAGTCTCCACTTAAGCATTCTTCATTCGAATGAGGTACAGAGTCACTGCATCACACCTAATGTACTTTCTCGGACTGGCATTACATACTTTGATAATACTGTTATTTATATTACATTACATTTACTGCATTTCCCTTATGCAGATCTGTCTTGGCATGGTCTACGTTGCATTTGTTTCCTTATGGAAAATAACTCCTGCGAAGAAATGAATAATGACTAAGATGCAATGATTCCGTTTTGATGTTACTCACGGCAGTTGTCAGGATGATATGCCTTTCGTGGTCACGTTTGGCATGCGTCACCCTGCATAGCTCCTACCTCACCCTTTTCCCTTTCCACTTTTTCCTAATTGCAGTCTTCTTCGTGGTCCTTTTATACCCTTTTCTTTTCATGGTCCATTTTCTGGTCTCGTACTTGTACTGCAGGTCACCTGTCCATCTGTCTTTTTCATCTTCTTATGGTTTGTTTCCCTTTGTGTGATATTCTAAGTGGTTTCTCTGTTTGTTTACTGTCTAGGTTGCTGTGTTCCCAATTAGCTCTCTCCATCTATTTCACCTTTAGAACTGTTACCTGTTTAACCCTTTTAACATCTAGTTTAATATTTATCTTGACAACCTTTTTTTAGTCTTAATTCTCCCAAGGTTTCTTCCTTTTAACATTTTAGGAGTTGTTCCTTCCCACTGTCGTTCTAGGATTGGCCCTTGGCAATAGAAGATAATAGAAGGTTCTTGAGAGCTGCCGTGAGACAATGCTGATTTATTTTGATTTTGACTTTGGGTCTGCATACAGTCTTTGCAATGTTAGTCCTGTGCTATTTGGTGTTTTGTCTTTAGCCGGTGATTGTGTCCTATTCTTTCTAGCTTAGTCTGCATGTGTACCTGACGCTCTTCCTTGTCTTCCATTGTGTGTTCCTGTGTCCGGTGAGTCTCACTGGTGTTTGCTTATGTCTTTGCTGTCCTTAAAGTACTATTTAAAAAACTCCCCTCACTTGCACCTGCACCTGTCCTTGGCATAGTCCTTGCGCTCAACCGTGACAACAATAAACCTTCCACAAGGCACAAGGAGGCATTCAATGGTGTGATTAGTGTGAAATTAATGTAAATCACATGCCATAGCCATGGGAGCCATTTCAGACAGTGCTTTCCACCACAATAAAAAAACAGCAACGGTTGCAATATATTCGGGACAAAAGTTGCTTCATACTAGGAGACTACCTTAGGGTTGTGCTGGACATTCACATGGCAATAATGCAAAGACTTCTGACCCAATATAAATCAACATGTGATAGTATTACTAGTACTGTTTATTTATTACACCTGACTTAACACACCTATTGACGTATGCCTGATGTAAGCATGATGCAAAATGAGCAATAATTACCTATCAGTCTACCCATTTCTCCTGTTGAGGGTCCAGGTGGCAACAGGCTGAGAAGGTCAGCTCATCTCTGGCCACATATTCTAGGTCCCCCTGGGGAATCTCCAGATGGTCCAAAAGCTGAAAGCGAGACATAATCCACCCGGAAGTTACTGGGACTACTCTGGGGTGTCTGTCCAGAGGAAACGGCTTGGTAGAGCTCTAGCAAGGGCTGACCAGTTAGCATACATGTGAGATTCCCAGACCACCTCATCTAGCTCCTTTTTCTTTCAAAGGATTGGCGGATCTACTCCAAGGCTCCCTCAGATCGACAAACTTCTCAAGGATGTTGCAGAGGTGTAGGGGTTTGTGAGCTTCAGTGACCCTCAGACCTATGTCACCGGGAGCGTGGTCCTCCCAGCAGAGTCACACCTGATAATCATTCCTGAGGGATGAGATCTGTAAAAAGGATTATCCAAACATCCTATTAAATGGAGAAATATAGAACAGTGTGTTCTGCACAGAGTAGGATTACTGGGATCAGTGGTTGGAGTTTGCAGCCGAGCGTCTGGTGACCAAGTCACCTGTGAAACCCCAACAGGCTGAGCACTGAAACGGTGATATAAACATCTTGTGGCTGAAGGGGTAAAGGTGAGCCACCAAGTGATTGGCATGGGATGGAAGGTTCTAGTTTAGGAATAGAAACTGGCAATAATTGAACGACTTAATCTGCATCATGTATTAATTTGGTTGCCTGGATTAGCTGGGATTAATATAAGTAGTGGCTGGTACTTCGATAATAAGCATACAAATCCATACACACATTTCCTGGCATGTCCAGGTGGTGCCACTGTGGCACACATACTCATTTTGCTTGACTTATCATGTCTTCTTGTATTTCTTTCCTCTTTTCCTCTCTCCGTCGCTTCCCACACAGGTTAAAGAGTTGAAAGGTGGTGGACGTGAGTGTAGTAAATAGTGCTGTGATCTCTGATGCGTGATGCCTGAAGGTAATGGTGAAGAGAAAGTTCGTACCACTGTGCTTTTTTCTCGAACCTGACCTTAGGACCATAGCAATTACTGATCGATTTCTAAATATGAAAGATCTCTCTGATGTCAGTGACCTTCTGTTTCTAAGTTATGTTCTTACACCAAAGTCCATACAGGGTGCCTTGTGTATACACATTATCTTTACCTTCAGAAGGTCTCACTTTTTTGCCTTTTACTTTGACTCTTGCCTCTGCCTGGAATTGTTAGCCTGTTTAATATCTTGCTTGCCAACCTTGAACTGTCTGATCCCATTTTGCGCCTTATAAATTTGTGTTGTTTTCAATAAACCTGCCATTGTGCTTTCCAGTTATCTTTTCATTAAGTATTATTATAATATTTCACTAGAATTATGTTGCTGTTTTTTTTTTTTTTTTACTATTAATACAAGAGCATATGCAAGGATTTTCTTTGCCACCTGAACACACCCTGTATTCATGGTCTTCATGGGTTATGAAAACCTGCCTTCTTTCTTTTACTGGTGGAGGATTGGCATCCTCTTAGATTAAGTCTTAGATTAAGAGCACATCCTGTGTGTTTGTTGAATTTTTTTCTTTTTAAGAATACATTAAAAGTAAGTGAGTGAAAGATGAAACAGAATTAAACATGAGAGTGAGATGTGAGGTTTTGTATGCTCAAATCTATTTTAAGAGTGTGTGTTTGTGTTTATGTGTGTGTGCATCTGTGTGTGTGTGTGTAGTTTATATGTCATTGCGAGGACCCCGCAAGGACTGACTTTTTACATTTTTAGCTGGTGCTCACAAGGATAGATAAATATTATAGATAATGTTATGGATGAATTACATTTATATTTAACACAAACTGCAACTGTCTTTAAGAAAAGAAAACATTCGATTTGTTGTGCTTATTTATGCTATGTTCAATTTGCTAGCTAGTAGTATAATACTTCATTTCAATAAGTTCTTTTTCTAACACCTCCTACATGACTAATTCTATCAACTTATATAATATTTATTTTTTATTTAGTATTTATTACAAAATATTTATTTATTTATTTAGTATTTTCCTACAAATACTAAAATGAGATTAATGGTAGCTTCATGTGGATTTTACATCACTTCTACATTACCTTACTTTAAAAAGTGCAACGTTTCAGAGACCCAGCTCAGCCACTGTCTGTATGAGGTTTGCATGTTCACCTAATGACAGTTTGCTACGGCTACTCCGGTTTCCTCCCACATACCACAGGCATGCATTAGGCTAAACTGTTGCTCTAAATTGGCCCAATGTAAATGTGTCTGACTAGTATCAATGTAACCTCGCTCCTATGAGACTTTCAATAAAACCCATGTTCCATAGACATGAAACATGCTCATATTTTGTGCTAAGTATAATAATAGTATTGCATTTCATTTTCCTGCAGGACGCTAATGATACCTATTGTTGCTCGCGTAATGGCTAAATTTTGGTCTGTTGAAGTACAAAATAAAAGAAATGCCCGAGGGTGCTACTTAAAACGTGCCTGCTTTATTAAACACTATAGATCATACAGACTCAAGACAATTGGTTTGCTTTTACTAAACCTCTTGATTTTACACGTGACACGTGAGGCACTTGTTGGAAACAAGTTGGAGAAAAAGCTGCAATGAGGAAAGCCCTTTTTATATAATTATAAATTTCTACTTTTGGCTGAGTCTAGACTGCTAAATGTAAGTCTAAGCTACCATGCCAATATTATATTGTTTTATTTATGCATTATTCTTCTTTTGGAGTTGGCATGTGCATAAAACATGTTACATAACAAGCTTGTTAGACATTAGTTTTATAATTAACCCTAAAAAACCCCATCCTAACACATTTATA
>JAUZST010012563.1:0-11386 GCA_034779995.1 Parotocinclus haroldoi
CATACGTATGTAATACATATTGTATTTATCCCTGTTTATATGTTATCACTGTGTTCATGCTTTCATTTTACGCATGCATATACATTCGTTTGTAATAGTTATTACTCTTTTACTTGTCAGTAGGAGACAATAATATGGCTCAGTTTTTGCGTAGGCGCAAATGCTATTTGCTGGTATAACCTTTTCTGTATGTGCTTAGTTGTAGATCTGCACTGTGTCATTAGGAATAGTTGAAACCCATTTTACCCCAACCCACCTTAGCACAAACATCGAGGCTTTACGGTTTCTTATTTCATTTATTAAGTCTATATATAATGTCTTTATATTTACAACTTCATATTTCACTTTCATGTATATTATTATTATTATTATTATTATTATTATTATTATTATTAATAATAATAATATTATTATTGCTTTGAATTATCCATGCTTTGAATAATTAATTACATTACATTATAATTACATTATAAGCTTAAAAAAACAGATTAGTCCTATTTACATTGCTTCTTATGAGGAAATTTGATTCCAACTTCAGACAAATCATTGATCGAACAGCATCACAGAACCAATTAGGTTTGTATTGCAAGGCTTCACTTTTTTGTGATTGTGCCATTATCAAGAGAATATAGGCCAAAATTATGTTTAGTGCAAGTAATATTTTAAATTTTTATTTACAGAACAATAGCTGGCTGTCAGGATTTGACAGCACTAGTTGGTCAGCACCAGGTTGAGCTTCCTAATACAGATGAAACATGAAAGCAACAGGTACCAAAGGTTGCACACTTGAGTATTACTCTTCTGAGAGCCAGGTTTGAGATGATCATTAGCTTACTGAAGAGCATGGATTAAAGTTGGCCAAAACGATCAGTTACAGTATAAATAATTTGGAATAATAAAATGACAATGGTTGTTGCCTTTATGCAAATTAATAAACAGCTAGCGGCAAAGTTGTCATTGAAACCCAGTTAAGATTTACTGGAAGTCAGAGTCAATCACGTTTCATCTTACATGCTACATGGCTACATCATCTACTTTATACGTTGCTAAGAAATAATATGGTGAGAAATGCAAGATGTGAAACATTTCCTGAAACAGCAGCTCTGGTAAGTTCACAATCTTCATGAATATGTAATGTGACAATCTAAAATTTACTTTACTTTTTTCTAGATATGTATGTCTAGATATATCTTGTATAAGTATGGAAAGTTTATCATGGAGCTACTGACAATTATGTACAGTTTCATCACATTCCATTTTCCAATTCAGAGAACTGTTGGTTTAAAAATAAGGCAGACAACCAAGTAGAAGCTAGCAAGTCCAGTGAAGGTGTTAGGTAATCTGATTGAAAAACTGAAACACTGAATGAACAAATAACAATGCTGCTATTCACAGTTCATAGTGGAAACTGAATTATAAATGATATGAGGGGAAAGGAAAATCTGCAATGTCTGCAGATTTGCAGTAAAGCTGAGCAGTTGAATTGTGGTAACTTAAGGGGAAAGACAAAAATGGAACTCGCAATCAAAAACTGAACCCACAATCTCTCAATTATCTAAATGTTTTACCAACAGAACCTATCGCTAAGATAGCCAATTCAGGATAAGACTGCAAGCTAGTTGCACTTGATTCAGTTTTCATAAGAACCAATCAAATGACTAGGAAACATTTTCTCATATGCTGGATCTGGATCATGGGCTGCGAATTGTGGTGTTTTAAAGGTATCTTTAGAAGCAGTTCAACTACTGCACATGGGTATTTCACAGAATTATTTGTGCTTAGTGTATGAAGCCCAATCAATAACATGGCAGACATGTTTTATTGATTTGGTTATGAATTTCTGCAAAAATGGCAAAAATTTTAATCACTATAATATAATGCCATGTTGTTGGGCTATCAATTTAAAAAAATTATTTACTAGATCAAAAAAGATTTCTTATTGAAGTACATGTTTTAAAGCGAGGGTGTTTTGTTCCCATGCTTACAATTTTTATTGCTAACGGTTAGTATCTATAATGATCTATACAACATGCTTTAACAGTGATTACATTTGCCAAGATCATAAAGTTTTGTCTCATATACTGACAGAATATTGTTCCAGCACAGCTGTGGAAGGTTCAGGTTGTCCCCAGTTAACCACGCATATATATATATATCAGCAATGGCGTCTTTGGGAAGCAGACACATCCTCCATAATGGCCTTTAGTGACCTTTTGTGTTCATTGTTTTTTCTGCACTGTTTTTCTAATGAACACAGGTGTTATCTAGTATAGCACGCTGGAAGCCCAAGTTTCTGTTTCATTTGTTTGTGATTTCTGTAGTTTGCCTTTTTTCTAAAACTTTTCCGGCGCTGAGAAAGTTGCAACAGTGTTGAATTTATTCTGTTTGTAAACTATTTGCCTGGATGTGGAATGATAGAGACCACAACTGTTTCTAACTGTTTTCATTTTTTTTCTTTTAGAGGCCCTCTGAATTATTTTTTACATATTGCACTTGAACGAAAATCAGTTGTTGAAAGGGTTTGTTCATTAAGGATGGCATTGTTAAACGTTGCATATGCTTTTTCATGAAGATCAAATCACACCGATAAGATCACTTTCATACAGTAATCCAGCTATTCATAAAATGCTGTTATTGTATTTGGCTGGCATTTTAAATAAAACACATACAGCTAATAATAATAATAATAATAATACTAATAATAATAATACAAATTTCCTTCGAGCCTAATCAAACTACCCATACTAGAAATCACTCAGGAACAAACGTCCTATAACTACATAACTGCAAAACAGTTTTTGTAAAACATGAAAAAGTTAAAAGCTACACAAAACTGCAAATGGTACAGTTCTAATTATCCTGACATTTCTTGCCCTCTCTATTTCTCTCATTAACCATAGCTCTGTGGACAAGCTAAATTTACAGATAGCTTTCATCTCATAGAGACAAAAGATTCTAAAGAGCCAAGCTCACTTATACTTCCAATGAGCCGAGACATGGGGAGAACTTTATCTCCCTGGGCTTGCTGCCCACATAGCAGTACAGCAAATCACAGGTGAATGGAAGACTTGGCCAAAGGAGCAGGAGCAGGCTCCACACAGGGATGGCGATCACTCAACATTCAAACCAACTGCCAAATGGATACCTATGTCCTAAAACTGAAAGCAACAGTGAGGCATTTAGACAGTAAAAAAATGTTTGATGGCATGAAAAAATATTTTATGGCATTTTAAAAATATTTTAAGGTAATTTGTTACCTATGATAACACATAAAACAATGTTATAAAAATAGAAAAAAGGGTTAGGAAAAGGAAAGTGTGCATACTTTATGTAAGTCCTTACAATGTTAGGTCTCACAGAAAACAAAAGACTCAAGTGGCGTCAACCTCCATTTAAAATCTGGTGCTCTCATGTTTCAACATGCGGATCTTGTTAATCCCTCTGGCTGCGCAATACCCATATCCCTGGTGCTGCCCCTCCAGTCACCGAGCACTGCCGCTGGATGTGGAGCTGCTGCTGGAACTGGACCCACTGGAGCAGCAATCCTCAAAAACAGAGATCTCTATCTGATCCACCACATTCAAGGTTTATAACAATGCAGATGGACTGCTCTGAGCAGTCTGGAATGTTGGCTATACATTTTGTAAGTTATTTTATTCATCTAATTCATCAACATTCACGCATTTTGTTCATTTTATAATGACTGTTTAAAACTCCAAATCCAGTGAAGTTGGGACGTTGTGTAAAACATAAATAAAACCAGATTAGGATAATTTGCAAATCCTTTTCAACCCATATTCAATTGAATACACTACAATTACAAGATATTTAATGTCCAAACTTTATTGTTTTTTTGCAAATATTCACAGATTTTGAATTTGATGCCTGCAACACATGGGACAGTTGTCGGGACAGGGGCATGTTTACCACTGCGGTACATCAACTTTCCCTTTAAAAGACACTAACTGGTGAAGCCAATTTCCCAAAACAATTTGAAATGTGGACTTGTCATTCCACAGGACCACTTTGCGTCAGGCCATCTCAGATGACTGACAGTATATCAGTGCTGTTGATATATGGCTTTCGCCATTCTAGTTTTAGCTTATGTTCTGCAGATGGAGCGATGAGCTATGCTCACTGACAGTAATTTTCTAAAGTGTTCCTAAGCCCATGTGATTATATCTGTTACAAAGTTATGTCTTTTTTTAATGCAGTGCCGCCCGAAGGACCGAAGATCATGGGCATTCAATGTTGGTTTTCTACCTTGTCGCTTAATTGCAGAGATTTCTCCAGATTCCAGATTTTGATCTTTTGATGATTTTATGGACCTTTCGTTATGAAATCCCTAAATTCCTTGAAACTGCACGATGAGAAATGTTGTTCTTAAAATGTTTTTTTTATTTATGCAGTTGTAGTGAACCTCACCCCATCCTTGCATGTGAACGACTGAGCCTTTCAGTGATGCTTCCTTTATACCCAATCACGACATTCCCCTTTGGAATGTTCCAAACAGCTGTTTTTTTGAGCATTTCAAAATTTTATAGTCTTTTGCTGCCCCTGTCCCAACTCTTCTGGAATGTCTTGCAGGCATCAAATTCCAAATTAAGGAATATTTGCAAAAAAACAATTAAAATGTATCCCTTTGAACATTTAATATCTTGTCTTTGTAGTGTATTCCATGGAATATGAGTTGAAAATGATTTGCATCATCATGAATCATATTCTGTTTTTGGAATTTTGGTTGTTGCAATCTGCAATGACTACTGTCTACATTAAGCCCATTTTAGATGAATATACTGAATACAGACAGTTGAACAATAATATAGAACAAAGAAAAAACTAGAAATCCTACCTTTAGTTTGTCAGGGTAGAACGTTCATTATACTGCAGGCAGTTTAAATTGTGGGTGGGAACAGAAACATGAATGTCTTATTTGCTTGATGGTCCCCTAAAGATATGATCCCTTCCTAATCTATCACAATACAGAGGAGTGACATTTTGATATAAACACAGATTTAACAATATCCTAATAATGTAAAAGGATATGTTATTACCCCCTTATCCTTTTGGTTAGACTCTTTAGACTTAGATTTGGGGCTCTGGTCTTAGAGCTGGAGTCTGTGTTCATTTGACCTGCCTTCTCTATCACACCCTTTTGCCAGGCAACATGCCTTCTGTGTTCATGCCTTCTGTCCAGGTTTCGGGACAGGTTTGGGCTTCAGTACTTGAAGTCCAGTGTTATATATATGCAACAAAACATGCATCCTTCCTAATCACATCACTGGTCCCCATAAACTGCTACCATGAAGAACTTAAAATGTAACATATCTAGTAGCCCCTTGTTAGGTCTGAAGCTGCACCTTGAACACTACACTCTGCAAATTAATTGCACCGGCTGGGGTAAACTAGGAACGAAAATGGAGCCCAAAAGTTTGAGAACACTGGCAAAACACTTTAGTAGCTTTGTTATCTTGATAGCATACATTAAAAATAAAACAAAGCACTTCTGAAAGTACTGTAAAATTGGTACTGAAACACCTTCTGAGGGAACATGCCAATCCATTATATTCACACTTCAGCTCACTTCTCTGAACTTTTTTATGGATTATCCCTTTTTAGCTGTCTGCTGTTCATAACTGTGATGGCTGTACTTATCGAAACACTTCAGAGACTATTTTAAGTATATTACTTATATAAAGGATACCACTCTCATGCCCCTCTCAATTGGGTCAGTAATGTGTAGGCCCCGAGGTCCATAGATGTTTTCATTCTGCTGCTGAATATACATGGAGATCATTTTTAGAACCTGTATTTTATTAGGGAAAGAGAAATATAAACAGGTTTAGTAAGCACAGTGATTGTAAAAAGGCAATATAATCTAAAATATGTGGAATGAAAATAGTTATGTTGTAGATGTTATACCTTTATTCCAGACATACAATAACTTCCGTGTGGTTTAAGAGAAATAGAAATGTGGCATGCACACACCAGCTACCACTGTTTTTTCTCCAGTGATAGTTAGCAAATATAATTAAATAGTATATTTGAATGTTAATTAAATATTAATTATTATGCCTTGATAAATCGTCACCCTGTCTAGGGTTTGTCCTGCTTTGCGCCCTATGCCGCCAGCTAAACACGGGGTTTCCCGTGACCCTCTTCAGGATTAAAAGGATAATGAATGAATTATTGTAACTATGATCCTAAAGAAAACTAAAGCTTACTTAAAAGAGGTATGTCAAATATTTTTTCACAGTAATTTGGGAAGAATAGTCAGAGCTTTGTGATTTGTGTGTGTGTGTTTTTTTTTAAATAAATATCTCTTTAACTGTATGCCTGTTAAGAGTTGGTTTTCTGTTTTTCTATCAGTTATCTTAAGCCATTACACCACAAAATCTTGGAATAAACCTTGAAATATTCTTGTTCTTATTTCTGTCTAGTTCATATTCACTATAAATAGACATTAGTTTGCTTTAGAGGTTAAGGCATGTCCAATGTGATCCTTCAATATGGCAGTTTATTAGTAGAAGGATCTGTAAAATGCTTTCATGGTAAAACAATGTTGAATCACAAGCTTGATCACACAGTGCCTTTAAAAAAACAGCATAACTGGCCAACATTCTTGTCTTGTGTCATTACATACTGGAAATAAAACTAAATGAAATTCAGCATTTTCCAGCTATACTCACATCTTACTTCACCCAAGATCATTGTGAAAATAATATTAAAAATGTAACGATTACAGCAGTGGAAATTGTATGGCACAACTACCCCTTGCCATCCCTCCAACATGAATAGCTGAACCAGAAGTATTCCAGAATTAATTACGGAAGCTATCCAGAGATATGTATATATTTGATTTGCTGTTGTCGGTGGTTATTAATGTGATTTCCAATAGCCATTAAATGTATCATAATCAAAGTCAATATCCGAATATTAAAGTCCAATATGAGTGAAGCTGCTGCTGTTAATAAGTAGTGTTAAAACTGAATTGTAATGTAATGCTGAGAAGAAGTGACAAAATTGATTAAAACCTAGGGAGAATAAATGAGCCTAGAGAGAATGAATCAGTGAACAAACAGGGAATTAATATTTGAAGAACAAAAATATTCATGAAAGAAAGAGAAAGCTCATTAGCAGTCTCTATAATTGTGAATAATGTAAAAATGCCTATACACAAGTATGTCAATATATATATCCTTTTCATATCATTTTAGAAATATTGCATCAATGTGTATGTAATTAACACTTTTCTCAATTGTCAATATCCAGATTAAATGCTTAGAATACTCTCTCTGATATGGTTTATAAAAATATATTTAATTATTAATATAGCAATAAAATTCATATAATGAATATTTTAGCACTGTGATATTATTTGTATTCAAGCTGATCTTAAACATTTTTCTACACACTACAACTTTTACTTCTGCTTAGTTCCTTGGAATTTGCACAGCCAGTCTTTGAAGAGGATGATGGTTATCAGGTCTGCTGTAGGCATATGTGCACCCTTATATAACCATTCAAGTGTGGCCTTCTGTCCACTGGAGCCACAAACAAAATGTTCTTCGTGGGTGGCAGTTTAACATAGTTTATTATTTATGTGGGTTGATTTCTTAAGTAAGAAATGTTTGGCACAGGTTGATGAAACCTGAATGAAGCACAAATTTGAACAAACATAAACAAGACCTTTCAAATGCCCTAATCATATCAAATGAGGAAAGAAGATAAACAGAAACATTGCAAGTTTATTTCATGTAAATTCTATCTGAACAACTAGCATGTAAAGCATAACTGTACCGGTCAATTATGTGCCTTTTGTAAATCAGCCATGGTACAGTGTGCTAAGGTTCAGAAGTACCCATTGGTAAGCAGGTGCAAGCACTTCAGCATGTAGTCACAAAGTGAAATTGTATAGAAATGGATGCACCAGTAAGCATGGCAGATCGAGGTACATCAAACCTTATCAGAGCATCTTTTGACTTTTCATAAGCAGTTTCCATCTTCCACCTGTTTGGTCACACCTGAGTGAGGAAGCACGTCCAAACTGAGTTCAAACGTCACATGTCTATTGAAAGCTCTGGATGACCGACTCAGAATAATTTCTTCTTCATCAAAGCTGACTACATGAAAGGACTTATTCTAGATAGAAAGATTGTAGCTGATTTGAACTAAATAGGTTTAAGGAAGCACTTCATACCTTTTCATACTGTGTCTCTATACAGAGGAATACGATGTAGGCTGATGCACAAGCCAGACATCCCTCCAGGTATGATTGGCTGCTGATCTTCTCAGCCTCAGCATAGAA
Source organism: Parotocinclus haroldoi (assembly GCA_034779995.1). Taxonomy (NCBI): domain Eukaryota; kingdom Metazoa; phylum Chordata; class Actinopteri; order Siluriformes; family Loricariidae; genus Parotocinclus; species Parotocinclus haroldoi. The sequence continues at coordinate 8,309 of JAUZST010012563.1, forward strand.
GTTATTGAGTGTCTTTATAGTGTCCTCAAACAATGTCTGCTCAATCTGCCAAAAAGCCATTGCAATAAAACATAAAGAGACAATAAATATATGGTTTCACACCCCCAGTCCTTATCAAAATGAACACCATTGGTCTGCTTGTGTAAACACAGACCCAGTAGAGAGCATCTCTGGAACTCAGAAGGTAAAAGCCCTTGGTGAACTAAAACATATATGAGACAGATGGCACAGGGACACGACACTAAAATTACACCAACAGGGAGTCTACCACTGAACACACAGATAGAACTGTACTTAATCTGAGACCAGCTTTGACAGTGTAGAGTCAGGGCCTAGAAACAAAGACATAAACCAATGAATGAATGCCCGATGCAAAGAAGAAATTGCCTAGGAACTCCTGTCCAGTGCAGCTTCATGGCACTGACCTTAATCATGTCACCGACAAACTTGCCATAGCTAGGGCAAATCCACCTGCCAAAAATGCTGATTCATCGCTCTATTCTGCTAGGCAGAAATTCCCCGTAAGTATCTGTGTCTAGGGTACAAGCTCCATGGTGGTCATGGTGGTCCTGACTCCCTGTTGGTGGCATCCAGGGTCAAAGTTATGGGTTAATTAATGCCTGTTTTCTGCCCTGTCAAGGGCTTCCATCGTTCAAGTTTAACAGTGTCCTCTAGTCCAGGGAGTTAGGTCTGTGGTAGCAGATCAGAACAGGGGTTCCCCTGCATGGCAACATGGATGCCTAAAGGGCTGGCTGAGCAGAGAATTAACAAAACTGGACAGTAATCTAGCAGTTCAAGATCAAATTAAAGCCAGCAGATTATTGTTATATTTGAGCAAGTAATTCTGTATTTGTACACCCCTCATATTTTTGTAAATATTTTATCATATGTTTTCATGGGACAACACTTAAGACATGACAATTTGATACAATATAAAGTAGCCAGTCTACAGCTTGGATAATTGTGTAAATTTGCTGTGACCTCAATAGACAATTTGACATTTGAGTGCTGACAGCATTGCTGCACAGGCTAAGGTTCTCAGGCCATATGCCATGCCAAATACTGTATCAACTGGTCTTCCCAAAAGAAAACCTCTTCTAAACATGATGCACAAGAAAGAGTATCCTGTCATAAAACTAAGGATAACGGGAATCATGTCCTGTGGTCTAATGAGACCAAGATAAATTTATCTGGTTCAGATGGTGTCATGCGTGTATCGCTGCAACCAAGTGAAAAGCATAAGTGTGTTTTGCCTACAGTCAAGCATGGTGGTGGGAATGTCAAGATTTGGGGCTGCATGAGTGCTGCCAGCTGTGGAGAGCCACAGTTCATTAAGGGAATCATAAATGCCAACATGTGTTGCGACATACTGAAACAGAGCATGATCCTCTCTCTTAGGAAACTGGGTTACCGGACAGTATTCCAACACCCCAAACCCCAAATGACCCCAAACACACCTCCAAGATAACCACTTCATTACTAAAGAAACTGAGTGTTAAAGTGCTGCACCAGCTAAGAATTTCTCCAGACTTAAATCCTACTGAGCATCTGTGGAGGAGTGCAACATTCACCTAATATTCACCAGCTTTGTGATGTAGTCATAGAGGAGTGGATGAGGATTCCAGTGGGCAGCTGTGAAGCTCCAGTGAACTAATGGTGTCCACAAAAAGTATTTACACATTGGGAACAATTTGGCTATTTTCACTTAAGGGTTATTTTCACTTTTGTTGCCATCGATTTAGACATTAATGGCTGTGTGTTGAGTTATTTTGAAGGCACAGCAAATTTACATTGTTGCAAGCTGTAAATGGCAAAAACATGAGGGGTGTGCTCACTTTTGTGAGCGAGTGTATGTAAATAAAATGGGCTGCTTTTCTTCAGCATCCCAGCATCCCGTCATCAATTTCATCCCATGTATTTAACTTTTACAAAGAAAGTGGTAGATAGGTACAATCTTTGTGGTAGATATTGGTATTCTTTGCTATATATAATGAAAACAAGACATACATATAACATAACATATACATATACTGCTGTAATTACATATATGTCCTATCAATTTAAAGACATCTGGCATATACCTGCAAGGGCTAATTCCTAACATCTACAAGTGGATAATGTGATACATCAGACACTTTAGGGCTGCTGGCTCACCTGTCATTATGCTCTCGACGCAGCCTGAAATGTATGGAAGTCATAAATCATTCTAGTCTGAGCTGTCAGACAGTGGCTTTGGTTAGGTAATGGAACTGTTAAAACTTCCACCTTGTACTGTAGTCACCTTTATGAGCCACTCACCCTGCTGTCAAGCTCTGCTGGAAATTTGATGTGGAACTTGCAGACTGTGCCCTCACTGTAGTCCCTCTGAATGAATACCTTGGTCACCAGTGAAGCACTATGATTCAGATCCTGAAGGTTATGGAGCTACAATGTAAAACATTTAGCTATGAATAGAAAAGTACAGTAAAATATGCACATATGACACATGCACATATAGTGTACCAGTCTACTTTTTAAATTGAATGACTACATATTGACTACATACATACATACATACATAGACTACATTATGACTAGACATTTATTCAAGCTTCAAGCTTTTTTTTAATCCTTACAACGTATTTCAGTTCCTATAATATGGTCTATTCTGATATTATGTAATCTGTTTTTCACATCAGCCATATATCACTACTAGGCCTTTATGTGGTGAAAATGGAAAAAGCAAAACCCTGATATGGAATGAGCATGGATGTGGGTATTTATTCGTTTATTGTCACATCAGTATCAATGGCTGTGCAGGAGCATGGCTGTAACAATACTAATAAAACGCACTCTGGGGCAGTTTAGTGTTAATTTACCATATAACCTAATACATGTCTTTGAAGTGTGGGAAGAAACTGTAGAATACACATTTATGCAATATTCCACAATGACGAATCTGAGTTTTGGATGACACCAGGGATATATCCGAGCTATGCGGTGATCGTGCAAACTGCTTACACCACCTTGCTGCCACCAAACAGGAACAAAATGTGGTCATTTCAGTGACACACACACAAATGCATCTATATGCATCTA
>JAUZST010012564.1:0-11386 GCA_034779995.1 Parotocinclus haroldoi
TAGGGACCACAGGCCGTGTTTTATTTATGTTTTGTGGTTTTTAGTGAAGGATTTTTTGTGATTAAGGCATAAAATGTCTCCCTGTATTACCACAAATGAATGGGGGTAAGATTACAATTTAATTGTATTGCCTAAAAACTAAAATAAGTAGCAGGGAGAGGGAGTATTTTTTGAATGGGAGCGGGATGGGAGTGGTTTTATCAGGAGTGGGACAGGACAGGAATTTTTTTTTTTTTTGTTTTTGTTTTTTTCGACCCAGGACAAGGATGGGACAAGATTCTTTTTAGTGGGAGTGGGATGGGACAGGAATAAAAATCCACTCCCGTGTCACCCTTTAGTTTGTTGTGAAGTCACCAGATATGATAGCATGATTTTTTTTTTTGTGATTATGACCGTGGCGTTATTAACTGCTACTGCGTTGCCAGATAAATGAATTCTAAAGACCACAAGAATAAGAAAGCACGAGCGGCACACTGTATTAACAAAACGCATTGGGATGTCGTAATGAAACGCGTTTGGAACGACAGTTCCCACGATCGCTCCGGTATGACCAGCTCCGAAAACGTTTAATCCCCCTAAAACTGGATTCCGGTGCCACATAAGAAAGTCTCATTCCATATGTTTTGTTTGTACCATTAATATTATTGCATTAGAGGGCATGAATGCGGAGTCCAGACCTGTATGATTTTATTTTGTCCATGTGTGAGCTTGGGATTTAAACTCCAAGGCAACATGTACTCATTAAAATCACAGACTGGTATCCGGGCTTTCGTCAAATTTCGATTTCACATTCCCACCAAAAAACGTAAGCGCTATCTGCATGCCTGAACACACCGACCTGTCCGGCGCAGTTGACGAAGTACTCGCACTCGATGGCGCCTCGGTCGGTCTCTACTCCTCTGACGTGACCCTTCTCGACGAGGACGTGATTTACGCTGGTCCGTTCGTGCATCTGGACTCCTGCGACGACACGAAGATTTGCGAGAAGAGAAATCGGCGTTTGAACAAAAAGGACGGGAAGACGTCTGAATGGATAATAATCTCACCGTGCCTTGCCGCTGCCACTGCGAGAGCCCGATTGACGCCTGGGGGTGACACCACTGCGTCTCCTGGTAGATGGAGGGCACCTACCAAATCGTGAATGTTCACCAAGGGGTGAAGCTTTGCAATGTCTTTGGGTTTGACGACGTTACAGGCGATGCCCAGGACCCTAATTAACATCATCGGAAAAGATGGAAGACTCTTTAGACGGGACGGGTTTACGGGCAGGAACTCATTCAAAGATGAATAACGAGAAAATGTGGATAACAAGAGCACTCAATCCATTATTTTTTACTGACAAGCCCCTCGTCAGGACAAGGGTAAGCTCCACAATAATATATTGTTAGATATTACAATAAAATATGCCATAATTAGATATTTATATTTATGTCGTTTAGCAGACGCCCTTATCCAGAGCGACTTACAATGAATACAGTCTTACAATCCAAGCAATCGTGGGTTAAGGGCCTTGCTCAGGGACCCAACTGTGGCGGAGGTGGGATTCGAACCCTGGACCTTCACAGTCGCACTAATATCCACCAGTTTTTGTGAGCAGCATAGTTACGGGGAACGGGTTTAGTTCTAAAGGTCCTGACCAAAATTCGTTGTTATCTCCAAGACTTAAGAGCTACAGAACACAGATTAATCAAACTTACTTGAGTCTGGATGCCAAGCGTTTCAGAGAAAGCAACCGGTCCTGATTCTGAGCCAAACACAGCGAGCCCGTCCTGACGAACCCTACAAAATAAACACGCACGCCTTTGTATAGCGAAACAGGCTAAAACATGTCAGCAATACATTTTTCATGGACATTTCCCCACCTGTTTCGACCCCGGTTTCTTCTTCCAAACACTCATAGAGTGCATTGGAGTAATTTGCCATTTGGCTCTCGATAAAGATGGGTTTGGCAACGCTTACAATTCCCGCACAGAGTCGAGTCGTACCAGCTCCCAGTCTGCAACACAGAGCGTGGTGCACTTTTAATGTGACTTTTAATGTGAAGCTCAAGTTAAACGCCAGTGTAAAACACGGTAAGCAGAGTCGAACAAACCACGGCTCACATCTACACGTCTGAAGTTTAAAGACGGGCCCCATGTTTACCCCTTGGCACCCTCATAGGGAACATTTTACGAGCAACCTGACCAGCGGAAATGAAGGCAAAAAAATAACCAACGACTTTCCCCGCTGGAGAAATGATTTTGTTGTGTGTCGCTTTCACATTCGTGAGCCACGGCCATTTCCAGTTCAGCTCTGTGAACTACCTTTCATTAAAGCGGTGATTTCGTTGCCTTTCCAAGCTACTTTCGCGAAAATATAACACGTCCTGAATTTCATTTCTTTGCATCAGCTGCTCGAGCTCATGTTAAACTGCCAATTAAGCAATACTTATTGTTTGTTTGTTTGAAACACAGCACAACATGGGTAGGGTAAGAGAAGTATTTTGACCGAACAACAAAACCTGTTCCATGATTTCCACCCACCTGCCCTGCTCTAACAGCACAATCTCAGTCCAGCCTAACTTGGCAAGGTGATAAGCTACAGACGTGCCAACGATCCCCCCGCCACATATCACGACCCGGGCCTGGCTGGGCAGAGGTGCGGCCTGGGCCTCCGGAGCCGTGCTGAAAAACTGTCCCGAGCCCAGGAGGCCCCCGGGGGCGTGTCTGTGCAGTCTGGATCCACAGCATCGAGCATCTGAGAGGAGCCGAGTGAGCAGGACAGGGGACAGAGCTCGAGAGCTCCACATACAGCCACGCATGGCACTTCCACCTTTAAAAATAAAACACAGACATGTCAGCTAAGGAATGGAATGGCACGTACAATTCATGGCACTGTAACCGGACACTTTGGTAACGTGATTTCCCTGGGATTCGCTTATTCCCGAACGTTTGATAAAGGAGCTGCTAAAAGAGAGATCCTCCACAAATGTTTGTTCTCTCTGAAACACCTCAATGATTAAGGGGGGTGTCCGAAAACTTTTGTCCATGTAGGAGCTCTACGTGACGTTCATATACGACAGTTGATACCGGTACAATTTTTTTTAGACGACATAAAACGTCCATATCGCGATATTGCGCCGTCTTTGCACAGAGTACGGAGTATTTCCAATACGTGACTCGTAGGCAGATCATCAGACACGGCAGAAAGAGGGTTGTGCAAAGGTGGAGACTGTCTCAAAAAGGGGAGCCATTTCGAGAGTGTGGAGGTGGCTTTGGTACAAAATATCAGAGGTACAACAGGTCTGCAACAATCAATCTAATGTGCTTCACCACCTCAGGCAGAATCACGTAGCAAAGTACGGGGAAAGTCAAAAATGGCACGAGGTCAAGCTTTCAAAGTATGAAAACATGTTTTGATGCGACTGCATGTTGTTCAAATATAATCGGCAAATATATCGTTATCGCAAACGTACCCCGAAATATCGTGATATTATTTTTGATATTATTTACACACACACAGGCGCACACACACAGGCGCACACACACAGGCGCACACACACAGGCGCACACACACAGGCGCACACACAGACACACTCACAGACCAACGCAAGTAAACCAACGCAAACACAGGGAGGACATGCAGACAAAAAGGACCCAGGCCGCTCCACCCTCGGACACAAAACTCTGGTAATGGTGAAATGCAAACAAAATGTAGGACTTAAAGAAGAGAAGTTTATACAATCAGCTTGCTCAAGGTTTTATGGGAATAATCTAACGCAGTGTGCCTTGATTCCCTTCTGTTCTATCTATTGAGTAACATTATTACAACCAAAGTTCTATAAAACACAAAGCAGGTATATTGAAGGCATCGTGTTGACAGATCTGCACCTGTGCTCATTGGAGAGTTAATGTCCTGTCGAATGCTCCTTGCTGATTGATTGACAGCCCTGACTGTCTCTCGCTGTGGCTCCAGGATATCCCGATACTTAGACACCATGAGGACAGAGATGAAGTAAACCACAGCCAGGGCCAGGAACTGGGCCTGCTTCCCATCATCCTACAAAGTACAACATACCATCACAACACACCACATCTCCTTGTAATTACTTACAATAAATAAAGACTGTTTTAGTTTAGCAGATAAAAACCATGTGTGAGTAAAAAACATGCAGTCAGATTTGAACAATCGTGTATTTTAGAAAGAGGTGCACTGTTTAATGGTTCCCACTTTTACTCACAACATCACGGAAAACTACAGCGCGCAGACGATTGATGTCCACATCCTGCAGGAGGCGATCTGGGTCCTTAATGGGAGAAAGGTTACTGGGGAAAGTCTCCATTGAGGTCTAAAGCAGAGATAATAGCATAACGGTAAAGTCTGGGAATTGGAAAATTTTAGAATATTAGGATACAAAAATAAATTAGAACAGAGTAGAAAGAAATGCATTGCTCCATCAACGAGGGATGGCAAGCCACGCTGGGCCAGGTGCAGCAAAACGAGCCCAAATCATTAATACACCACATTTCACAGACGGGTGACAATTTTCTTATACTTTTCCAATTTGCTATCACCTGTCCACAAAAATGATTTTCCAATAGCTTTCTGGGTTGCAAATCTGTCATGAGATGTTCAGCAATGTTATGTTTGGGACAGCAGCATCTTCCCCCAAGGCAGGCCTTTGATAGATCCATGCTCTTTGAATACAACCTTTTCTTTAATTCTCACCTTATTTTTATCTTATTGATTAAAAACATCTAACCAGATATGATTCACCTAGAACTTAATTGCTAATCCTGGGCGTTCAATAAATAAGCAATTAGGTATAAGTATTTTTGTGAGCAGTGTATATTCTCACACACGCGTCGTCTTTGGACGACCACTACATGGCTTGTTGTCCACAGTCCCGGTCTCTGAATTTGGCTATGAGGGATGTCTGTTTCTGGGTGTATGTTGCTATGATACTGCAGCTACGTTCCCTGGACATCCCAAGCATCAATTCCATCATCCTGTGATGAACAACAAAAGTGTTGAACTTTGTGTTGACAACAGTTTTCGCAAACAATTTTGGAGACAGTTCTGGTCTTCTTCGATATGCCACATGACCACCTTCCTATTTGAAAAGCTTGACCTTGATCCAACATGGCGGCGTTCAAGATCCATTACTTGCTAGGGTATTCAGATATGCTATTTTTCCTTTTGCTTCTGAAATAAAAGGGTGTCCCTTTGACTTTTGACTCACCTAGTGCATATATAAGCATACATTCAAGCATTTAGCTCCCCTCTACCCGTAAGGGGCACTTTTGAGAACCACTGACCTAAAGCAAAGTGGGTAGATTAGAACAGAGTAGAATAGAGTGTAAATTGTTAGCAGAATAAAGGATAGTACTATAGTTCCATACCACAGTAGAACAGAATAACCCAGTCAAACATTTGATCAGAAACTGTCAATCATTTTGACGTTGGCTGGAATTTGGTTAATTACGTAAACATTTCTATTAGACAACACTCTATTGGGTGAAGTGTAAGGGAGATTGGTCACCTTGCCCTCCTGAGTCTTTGTGCTGGACAGTGAGGATTTCATTCCTCTGTCCCGCTGCCGCTGTCTGCACTCTAAGCAACTCCTCACTGCTACACAGCACACTAACACAACGAGACAAAAATGTTTAGACAGGTTTCTTTATGATAGTTAATAATTAACAAAAGCAATAAAGAATTACATTTCAAGTCAAGTGTTATAAACAACTTTTCCAAGTTTTATTACTACACTACTAAACTAAGACACTATTATTTAAAAAATGAATTCCTACAAATACGTGCTAAAAAAGCAGTAGATGGAGTGATGTAATGTAGAAAGCCAGTAAAAGCAAGCAAAATTTCCTTATGGGATTAAAATAACTATGGGATTAGTTTGTTCAGACTCACTACGTCCAGCTTTCTCTTATTTATCTATGATTTTAAACTTAGTAACAGTGATGATTTAAAAAAAAAAAAAAAGAAGCTCATAAGATTTAAAATAAAAGCCTTTGTAACATACAAATCATGTATAGAAAAAACAATAAACCCAGGTCAGAGGGCAATTGGAAAAAGTGATTTAATACTAATTATGACTATTGACTATTAATATCATAATGATTTTACATTGATAATATCGCCTCAAATAATTTTAATTATTTCAATAAACATCCAAACCATGCAAGAAGAATGGGTCCCTTTTTGAGTCTTGTTGCTCCCTAGGGTTCTTTCTTACAAATCTCACCCAATCCACTGATTGCAGCACAGTCAGGGGCATCACTCGAGATTTCGGAATGGGGGGGCAAGAGGCAAGTCCCCTATGACAATTTTCAAACATTACCACTATTTGGAGATATTTGAAGTTTGTATTAGATACAGGTCTTGTATGAATGAACTCCTATCCATCCACTAATAAGTGATCGAGCAAAGATAGAAGCAATGTTACTTGCAGCAGCAGGGCCTAAATACAATACTCAAATACTGAGAATATAGACGGGAACACAATCAAAGGTCCATCTGCTCTGTAGCTACATTCAAGTTTAATAACCTGGATTACTGAATTTTACAGACACCACAATATCTGGGAGCTGAAAAGTAATGTCACGATGTATGTTTTATTTATTTTCACACAAGGAAATATTAACATATCGAAGTTCACTACAAGCCCTGTCAGACGACAAAGGGCTATTAGTAAAATCTAAGCTAAATGCAACAAAGCAAAAAGTAGCAGTGGCAGACAAAATAGCTTTTTAAATCAAACTAAAAATCATTTTCAGTAATATACGTCATTGGCCTAAAGTAGGTCTAATGAGATCAATGAGCTCTGTTATATCATCATGACACAATTGAAAGTATGTGATTTTAAATACTGCATACAGGAGGAACCCACCCATTATAAATAATGCAAACCCTCCATATCTAAATATTTACTATTTGAACCAATTTACAGAACAAAGTACATTCAGATACTTGGGTTCGACTTATCAATAATTAGATATACTTTTTCCACATTTATATATAGACAAATTATTATATAGGCAAATTGGGTAGATGGATTCATGCTGAGTTTATGAATTCTGACCCCATCATCGGTGTTCCCCAGCGTTCTGTTCTTGAGTGGATCATTATGTATAGTGGATCATTTGGTGCCAGAAATGGACACTGCATTCCCAGCTCTCCACTGCCGAGTCTCTTTGGTTTGTATTTTTTCTCTGGCCTGGCAAAATGTTGTGTTTTGAGTTGACAAGTTGACCGTTTCCTGGCTCCGTTTAGCACCAAAAGGCGGGCATTGGGCCAGACAGGCTGAGGGTCTGGTGCCTGCAGACCACTGGCGGTTTGCATGTTACTCTTTTATTGCCTTTATAACATGTGATGCAGATCAGGTTCTCCCCTGTCACAGTACCGTTTGTTATACATGATTAAATAGACAGTAACTAACCAAGTCTAAGGCATTGGCGCATCAATCCCCCAGAAGACATGTTCTTTTCTGCTTCGATCTCACTGAAGTTGAGCGAGCTGCTGAACACCAGCACATCCACCATGGACATCAGACGCGTCAGAAAAGTCAAGGCGGTTTCTGATGACATGCCCTGGGTTACCTCAAATGCCTCCAACTCCACCTAGCAGTGCAAAGTATAAACATATATTACTATATACACTGCCGAAATCTCATTGTTTGATGAATGAGGACGTTTCCCTGCAACTATGGGGCTAATAACTAAAATGGAAAAAATGGGAAAAAGTGGCAAAACACTCTTTTAGACCTGAAAATAGTTCAAACACATTCAATTAATCAGTCATCTGTAGTAGCTCCTATATTTTCCTCAGGGCAAGTCTAATGCAAACACGAGTGCAAGGTGGAAATATGTCCTGGAGAGGGCGCCATTCAATGGAAGATAAGCTTGCACCCACAGGAGCAATTCAGCGCAGTCAATCCACCTGACATTTCACTTATGTCTCAGTGAAGCTGTACGGCTTCATAACTACTTTGTCACACCACAATACAGCTTATTCTCATTGTTTTCTGCAGTGCATCATCTCAAGTGGGTTGGTAAACAAGTTGCACTCCTATTATAGACAGCAGATACAGAAGTGTGTGGACAATTTGTGTTGAGCTAGATTTCCATTAGCCTTGCTGCTCCATCACAATGCCAGTTTGGGACACAAACATCTAAGCCTGATTTCCTTTTCCTTCATTAGTTCTGTAATAGAAAGGTTGCCAGATTAAAACTCTGTAAAGTGAAAAGAGTAAAAAGAAAATTGGATGGGTTTAAACCAGAGCAGCAAGGCAGCAAGATCATGTTAATTCTAATGCAGAAGCCATGACACAAAAGAGACACTGAAAAGCAGTGATGGCTGCAGACAATTACATTAAATCTTGGATACTTAGCACGCTAAAAGGGCCGATGGAAAAGTGCATATGATCTACGTGGTCACTTGAGATAGCTTCACACAGAAACAAGACGATGTTCATCCATAGAGAATTGCACTGCACATCATCTTGGACAGAATCATCCTATTAAATACCATCAACTGAAAATTATGGCATCAATCAAAAGTTACAAAGCAATTTCAGATTTGGAAGAGGAACTGAGCTGTGTGTAATAAATGTTAAACATGTTAAAAAAACAACTTAAAGTCGGTGGCCTAGTGGTTAAGGTACTGGACTATGGAGCAGAAGGCCCAGGGTTCAAATTTCTGCCACAGATGGGTCCCGGAGCAAGGCCCTTAACCCAGAATTGCTTGGAGTGTAAGATTTTATCACTCTGGATTAGGGAGTCTGCTAAATGATATAAATGTTGACAAGCTTCTCCACCCTCAGCCAACGCTAACCAAGTGTGATGCCCAACTTGGGCAGGAGTTAGAAACTAGGAGGAGGAGGAGGCAGGATGAAGGAGGCTGGCAACTCATCGCTGTGCCACTCAACTGTCTGTATTTGTATTAAAAGCAAGGATTGCAAAACTAGTAGACACGTCTATAGGGTCTTGGAGTGAGCGAGGGTGGTGGAGGTGTATTTGTCCTTCAATGGATTGGCATCCTGTTAAGGCATGTTGCAGCCAAGTGACCTGTGCTGCCAGTTAAGCCACGGCTCTAAATTGGATTAAGCGAGCAGCAAAATGAATGGATGAATAATCAGCAGAAGTTAACATATCTAACCTTGTTTTCTATTGCTCGACCCGTCATACTGTGCAGAAAATTCTGTGCACCTGAATGTCAAATGTCTATGTAATTCAAATGACTGGCATCCTTCATCTTTGCTTGAGGGAGCAAATGAATATAAATAAGACTCCTGTTGCATGCAAAAGAAAACTGAACAGCACTGCACAGACATGTTGTGGCTGGAAAGAAGAGTTTGGAGATAGATCATGTGTTTGTTTTCTCTGTTCACAGGCTAAACACAAGCTTCATCATGCAATGAGAGAGCTCTAAAACACAGATAAAGCACTACTATTTTACTAACCTTTGTATTCTTCGTGAGCAAGCCGTGCAAAGGAATCAATACAACACACAATTAATGTGGATAGTTTAGATATCTGTAATGCAATTAGCATTCACATTCATCACGTTCAGAAAAGAAGAGCGTTGTCTCTGAACCTACGAGAAAAATGTGGCTGCAACGTCGGTAAGCGCCACGAGATGGTGCCAGTGTTACTCACGGAAGGTGATGTGGCGGCCGAGAGCAGAGGCAGAATCCCACCGCAGGCGATGATGATGTTGTCCACCATCTGTGAGATCAGGTGAATGGTGTTGTGAACGAATATGATGTTCTCGTTGCTGTTCACAAAGTCCATCACAGACTTTGTGGAGTGGCTGTGTGGAGAGAAGGGAGTGAACTTAATATTAAATACCAGACGTCCAGGTTAACCACGTGGGACCCTCCCCAATATTAAGGCTAAATCTAACACGCTGCTCTTGAGAGAAGGAAATAGGCATCACTCCAGAAACTCAGGTTTGGTCACCCCAGTCTTGTTTACTGTTTCTACATGAAGTTTGGTAGCTTCATTTCTCTGTGACATACTAAATATACAGTTTTACATGTCTGAATGTTGCAGACTATTTATATTCCAATATAAATAATGACACCAAGGTCATGGGAGAACCAATGCCTATCTAGTGGCATAGGGCACAAGGCAGGAACTACTCTAAACATGGTGCAAATCCACTGTAGAGAACACCCACTCAATCTCACACTTGCTCAGTCTCACTCCCATCACATTGCACATGCAATTTAGAGACTGCTTTGAACCTTACACATCTCTTTGGACTGTGGGAGGACACCAGAGGAGCTGAAGGAAACCAACACGCACACTGAGGACTCCCCTCAGACAGGACCCAGATCACCCCGCCCGGGGATGGAACCCAGGACCTTAAAGTTGTGAGGCGACAGTGCTGCCCGGCTCATATCAAACTGTACAAACAATCCATATGAGCACTTATGAATAGCTACTGACCTCCTCCAGATGTGCAGGTCTGCCTCGAGAGCAAACAGAAGGTCAGTGAGTAAGCGCTGGTGCATCGGTGACCACTTGAACTCTGGTATACGAAACATGGTGGTGCGAGGACCCGGGCTGAACTGCCGCCGTTGTTCCTCACTCAAGGGCATGGCCCTGAAACCTAGATCCAGCCTTATGTCTCTGTCCATCAGACCCGGTGCACGGCCATGAACCCCCTAAAATATAATAAACAGATCTAATCAAATATTCCACATAATAAAAATACAATGATCAGGAACAATCTTTTTGGAAGCTTAGCTTTTCAGAACAGAAACAACGTGCAAAGGCTAAGATTTGCCAAAGCTCAAAGATTTTAATGAAGCATTGGGAAAGAGCATTACGGACTGACAATGCCAAGTTTGAAATGCATCTGTTCAAACGTCATTAATATGTTATATATGTTCACAATACCACTGCTAAAACAACAAATCTATTGGTGTGCCGGGTCAGTTGCACAGTACTGAGTTAGCTAGGGAGTGTATTGGACCATTGGGGAGGGTTTTGAACCCTTGACCTACTGGTCAGTGTCGGAGTACCATAAAAACTGAATCATCTCTACCACACCTGGCACAGAAAACCCAAACAAAACAATCACTGTCAAAAAAGAAACCCTAAAGATCTAAATCAATCTGCACTCAAACCTCTCAAAAGAAATCAGAAAACCGCTCTCCTGCTCTTCCACAAGGAAGCGTCCCGAAAATGGCTGTACAGTTGAGATTTGTGTTGTTTTCATTGTGTAGATGTAATGCAGAAAAGGCGCAAGAAGAGCCATTTAGAGCTGTAGGTCAAGACCCTATAAATTAAGCTAAATATAGGTGCAAAAGCCATACAACACACACACACACACACACACACACACACACACACACACACACACACACACACACACACACACACAC
>JAUZST010012565.1:0-11385 GCA_034779995.1 Parotocinclus haroldoi
CGGCAGTTGTAGGCTAGGTCGCTATGCTAAAAGAAATGCAGCTGGAAGTTGCCTGTATTCGGTGTGAGAGTCCTGGACTTCCCTCTCTGTGACCCTTCACATGCCAGCATCAACTTACCGGACTTTTTACGCACACACTCGTCACTGGTTGCGGCTGCAGTGCACGTAGTTCTCACGTCAGCTCTGATCCAGAAGCGCATATAAGAAATGTCGCTGACGCAGGAGGCGCCCGAGAGGAACTCAACGGAAAAGAACCCAGCAGGGGAGGAGCGTACACAGGCAAACACACACACACACACACACACACAACACACACACACACACACACACACACACACACACACACACAACACACACACACACACACACACACACACACACACACACATACAGATTCCATTGTATTTGTGGGACCTTATTGTCAGAATGAATACTGTCCTATCCTTAACCTAAGTAACCTAATGGAGAGTATATAACTCTTTTGGTTTATCAAAAGAAAGATGCAGTTCTGTTTAATAAAAAAAACAGTTTTCCTCATAGGGACCACAAGGGAATACATACCAGATATATCTAACCTTATGGGGTTTGGGCACCTTTGGTTAAAAGGTTTGCTAATCTTTTAAATGAAAATAGTTATCCCAACCTTTGCAGAGAACAAACTTGCATTTGACGCATTTTAATGAACCAAGTTGTAGACGCTACATCATCCGGAAATTTGCATAAACTTTGAATTCTTTCATTTATTTATTTTCCATACCTGCTTACCCCAATTCAGCATTATGAGGACTGGAACCTATCCAGCAGCACAGGGCTAAAGGCAGGAACGACCTCTGGATATGGTTCTCCCAGATGTTTTTGAAATGTGTTTTTGGAAACTGCAGTAAACCAGCACATTGAGAACAGGCGAACCTTACAGCTGTTGAGCTATTACCCAAGTCTATGGCGCAGTCAGGGGATGATGCTAACCACTGCACCGTCCCCTAAACATGAAAAACATATTGACCAGTGTTTAAAAAATGCCATATTTGAGAACCCTGCTAGTGTTGGGTCAACTTTAGAAAGTCAACAAGATGTGGCACTTGGGTATGCTAGTGGTCTTATACACTAGTTCATCAGCACAGGGATCTGAGCCTAAGTCCGATTTCTATATAGTGGTATCCGGCTGGGTTGAATGTCCCATGCTGACATGCTCCCCAGAACAGACCAAACTACAATGTTAACTTCTCCAGCGTGGGTGGAGCTGCAGCAGCTTGGCTGTCTGTCAGAGGTGAAGCCAGATTGGGGGAACTGTGCAGTAACATTGACTCATATCCAGCCTTATTGCCATACTGTTCTGAGCAGGCTTAAGCTGATGGATTGTGATCTCCAGAGGATGCTGCTTTTGATGCTAAATAGTAGCCTGTCAGTTTTTAAAAAATCTATACACGCTGTATTTTGTTTTAATGTTCTAATAACAAGAAACAAAGCAGATTCTACGACACGTTGTTTATGTTACTTTAACTGTTGTTGTCCGCAAAATAATTTGTATCACATTCTATAACAGTTGATATACAACTCATAAGCTTTATCACTGTTTTAGCAGGTGGGGGTTTTAACATGGGCAGCAAATCGGCTGGTACGAGTCCTACTAGCTCTGTTCATAACACTCCTACACACCAGGTCAAACCGAACACTCTGGACCCTTTTGCTGACCTGGGCAATCTGGGAGCTGGATTAGGAGGTAAGGCAAGGAAAACAGAGGTAATCTGATATATTACAATAGTATTTCATGATTTAAAGAGCTGTGCAGTAGTCTTAGGCCGCCATTAGGTTTTTTTGATTTATATATATATTCAAACTTGGATTAGTCACTCCATAATTATCACTTTAGTCACTCCATAATACTCATTTCCACTGATCTTCATTACAAACTTCGAGCTTCTTCGGGCTATGGAAGGGTCAATTTGGCATTGTAATGAAGCTGCCAGATGCCAGTTTTGCTTAATTAAGCTTATTTTGCTGTAGTAAGGCGTGGTCAATAATGTATGCTATCTTTTAACTTTAACGTTTGAACAAAACTAATTTGCAGGAATATTGGAAAAGAGACATAAAATAATAAAAGCGTGTAATCGACAGTGCAGTGAACAATTATTCAAATATTTAAGTAAAGTAAGTCAGAGGTGCTGAAAATGTCGAGAGCTTCAGATTTCATTTCTTTTAAGTATGCAGGAAGCCAAGGCAAGGTGAACAGTTTGATTCAATGAAGGTAGTTGTAGTGGGACCAGCAAAAAATGAAAACTGTTTTCACCCCTGATTATGACTAAAGAACTAAACATGGAGGTTGCATTGCAATGAGCATGTTTGTTTCCCTTGTTTCACAATGTTGTTTAGGTGGATCAGGCTTCTCCAGCAAACCGACCACTCCAACCAGTACTGCAGGAGGATTTCCTGCAATGAGTTCCCCCCAGAGACCGGCTCCTTCCCCTCAGCACACCTCCACAGCAGGCTGGCAGTCCAGCTCAACCTTCCCATCTTGGCAGCATGGAGGTGCGGGGCAGTGGCAGCCTCAGACCCAGGCTAAGGCTCCAGGACCGTCTAATACCCACAACTCTCCCCAGAACAGACCCAACTATAATGTCAACTTCTCCAGCATGGGTGGAGCTGCAGCAGGGGCAAAAGTACAACCTAACATGGGTCAGTAAAAAAACATTTTTTACTCCAGTTGACTTCTTCACACGTTAACATGTTTATAGCAATGCATTTTTTTAAAATCTCTATACATATTTTGCTTTCTCAGCAACATAGACTCGCTGGCCACTTTAGGACAGGAAGAGAACAGTAGTCATTCGTAAGTAATAAGTAAGTAGTAAGAAGAGTAATTTTGAACACACAACATGTCAAACTGCTACAGCAGCAGAAGACCACACTTGGTGCCGCTCCATGTCAGTGAAGAACAGGCAACTGAGGGTACAGCCGACATGAGCTGACTTGACATTTTGTATCCGGAACGGCCGCTGCGAGCTACATCCGCGCCACCATCTTGAATCAGTCCCATCAATCCCATTATGATCAATCCCATTATGAACACACAGTGTAGCATCTTCTGATGGTTGTTCCTGCAGGATAATGTGCCATGTCACAGAGCTCAAATCATCTCGTATTGGTTTCTTGACTGGTTTCATGAGGATGAGTTGACTGTACTCAAATGACCACCACTGTCACCAGATCTCAATCCAGTCGAGCACCTTTGGGATATGGTGCAAAGGGAAATTGACATCATGGATGTGCAGCCCCTCAAATCTCCGAAGACTGTTTCCAGAACTTTGTTGAATATATGGCATGAAGATTTAAGGCAGTCCTGAAAACAAAAGTGGCCAGTGAGTGTAAATATTGTTCATACAATATTGCTAGATGTTTATCAAGTAAGTAAGTTAATGTTTTCTAGGGGAGATCTTCAGTACAGACAAATTCAGAGCCAAAGCAGGATATATTAATAATAAACATCAAGTGACTTTATATAAATCACTGAGTACAGCACACAGCAGACTGACCTGGTGTGAAAATGTGCTTCTCCTCATTCTTCCAGGCCCAAAGCCAAAGCCTGCAGATGCCAACTTTGATGACCTGCTTTCTGGTCAAGGCTTTACAGGCTGTAAAGAAAGGAAAGGCCCAAAGACTATAGCAGAAATGAGAAAAGATGAGATGGCAAAGGAGATGGACCCAGAGAAACTCAAGGTGAGAGACAATTTTATGTACAGTCTAGACATGTCTCTGGTCAGTTTATACTGTAAAGCTTTGAGGCCATTGCAAGGCCATAGTAAAAAGCTCTATATAAATAACTTTTATGGTATAGGAGTGGAACTTTCACTTGAGAGAAGTGAGGTTAGTTTATGCTTTACCCCTGTGGATAAAAAATAACCTGTCATTATTTTTTAGACTAAAGACCATGAAGCTTTATATTAGATGTCATCCTAATTTCTAATGAACAGGGATCTACAGACATAAATACTGTCTATCAGCTTACACCAGTCACAGAGCAAAGGCCAAGTATATCTCCTAATACTCTTATACAGGTATTTAACATCTGCATTATGTTCTATAAAGTAGAACAAAATTTGTTGACCAAAATAATAAGATATAAAGTATTTAAAAAAAAATATGTTATTACAAGAAAGCTGTGTGCAAATTATACAAAGATGCTGAGATATGAGGTATCTCTGAAAACATGGAACAGTGAAACACTAGAATTTACAAATTGTCCCTAATGCCACTGCATGTTTAATTTATGGAAATTCACAATAATTATACAAAATGTAATTATCTTAATGTACTATGACACTGCCTAGAGGAAAGCCATTACACTTTACACTTCACACATTACACTTAAGATGGACCAGATACTTTTATTTGGCAGTAACAATACTTACAAATACAAGTTTCAAGAAATACAGCAAATAAAGTGTACTTTACATGTTAAGTAACTGGTGCTGAATATTTTTCATATATATATATATATATATATATATATGTGTGTGTGTGTGTGTGTGTGTGTGTGTGTAATAATCAAATACATTTAGGATCTAGGAAATATTTGCATTACTGTGGGTGTTCAGAAACAGATGCCAACAATCATTTCGAAATTCTGAAGAGACAAAAGGGTATAGACTTTGAAGAGCTGGCAGCTGTGTTATTTCTAATGTCAAATAACTGGCAGTAATGCACTTGTTTAACACAGAAAGTAAGTTAAAAAAAAACAAGAAATTGACTTTTCCAATCAGCCAGAAAATCCAAACCATTGGGAAATAACAGTGCACAATTCATACACAGGAAGGACAAACCAGAGTCGAGAATAAACGCACTGGAATTGATTAAACTTTGTATCAAATGTTTGTGAGAATGCCATTTAAATGCTCATGATACTGAACAGTTGATGGCAGACCGATGTGTGTAAACGGTAGGCCAGCAAATTATAGTGAGAGGGGTTGAGTTGGGATGTGTGAGTGAGGGGTGTGCTGAGAAACAAAGTTTGGAACTGCAAGACTGGGAAACATTGAAGGAAGAAGCCTTGGTTTAAAAAGGAACAAATCCTCCTTGGGTGGCAAATACTAACCATTAAATGAAATATTATAAAAGATTTGAGATATTGAGTCCTCAGCTGGAAGTCCTTGGAGGCACATCATCTCCTTTTTTTGGTCATTGTTTTTACACAAATTGACCTGTCAACCTTAGGTATCAACATTTCATTAATTCAGTGACTCAACCACAAATATAACCACAAATAACAATATTAAATATGTACAACAGTATAACACCCCTGGTCTAACCTATGTTAATGGTTTTATTTAAATCCTAGCTTTACTGAGCTGTGTGTTGTGTATTTTTGACAGATTCTAGACTGGATTGAAGGCAAGGAGCGTAACATCCGTGCTTTGCTCTCCACCATGCACACGGTACTATGGGAGGGAGAGAGCCGCTGGAAACCAGTGGGGATGGCTGACCTCATCACACCTGAGCAGGTGAAAAAGGTCTATCGCAAAGCTGTGCTGGTCGTTCACCCAGACAAAGTAAGAACATGCATTCAAATCGTTTTAATATTTAATACATTTCACTGTTTATGTCGACTTATAGCATCGCATTGTTCCAACTCGTGTATCATTTGTCTCAGCAATGATCTCGCTAAATAAAGTCACACATAGCATAAATACATAAATAAATATGTTCTGGAGAAGGCTAAACAAAGATTTCTTTACTTACGTTTGGAACAACCATAGAGCTGGACACCACCAAACAGGGGTAATCAGGGGAGAAGGGTCTTGGTTAGAGAGGTGAGCAAGAACCCAATCGCTGATATCCAAAGATCGTGTGTGCAAGCACTTTATGTGACCAGACTTTATATTTGACAGCTAATCCTCTCCTCAGTAAAATTCGAATGAAAGACTCTTAGACCAAGAAACAAGAATCTCTGGTCAAACCAATTCTGAAATTTCTGGCCTCAATTTTGTTTTTCCCAATACTATTTGTAACACGATAGAAGCATCATGCTGTATAGATGGGACAGGGAGACTGGTCAGGCATGAGGGAAATCTGAATGGAACAAAGTATAGATATATTCTTAATGAAAACCTTACTCAGAAGATATTTTATTTATTAATCAATTTTTCTCAGCACAAAGTCGCAACATAACAATATGTGAAAAATGCCTGGAAACCTTTTTTGCTTTGCATATTTAAGTTTTTAAGTGTTAAAGGTCCTCTGAATTTGTTTGGGAAGCATGGTGGCTCGGTGGGTAGCACCACTGCATCACAGCAGGAAGGTCCCGGGTTCAATACCAGGGAGGAGCGGCCTGGGTCCTTTCTGTGTGGAGTCTGCATATCCTGCCCATGTCTGTGTGGGTTTACTGCGGTTCC
Organism: Parotocinclus haroldoi; assembly: GCA_034779995.1. Lineage (NCBI taxonomy): Eukaryota > Metazoa > Chordata > Actinopteri > Siluriformes > Loricariidae > Parotocinclus > Parotocinclus haroldoi. Next base: position 6,387 of record JAUZST010012565.1, read on the forward strand.
TCCCACAGTCCAAAGACATGCATGCTAGGTTCATTGATTACTCTAAATTGGTAATGACTTGTGTGTGTGTGTGTATATATATGACTAGTCTTGAGATGATTGAATGATTTATTTGTTCTTTTCCCAGGCAACTGGACAGCCCTACGAACAATATGCCAAGATGATTTTTATGGAACTAAATGATGCCTGGTCAGAGTTTGAAAGCCAAGGCCAGAAAGCTCTGTACTGAGACTCCCAATTCCAAGTTAGCATTGAAATCCAGCTCAGCGTCTCTCTATGAGTTTACCAATCAACAGTTCCACAAAACATTACGCTGACAGTGTGTTTAAGAACAAAACTGACTGTTTTCCTCCCTCTCCTGGATACTGCAGCACTCGTCTGTTTGAGTGTGATGACTTATGTAACTGGTTTCTGATAAAACTGCTCTTGACAACAAGCCACAAGGTATCGTCTTTTTCAATGAATCAGACAATGTTTCATTTCTTGGTTTGGAGCTTGATAGATCAGTTGTGTTGCTTTTATTTTCTTCATCTAAATAACTCCACAATTAGAAGTGGCATTCTGCTAGGGGAAGGGAAATATTAAAACCCTTTCCAAATTCCCAAACATTACGTGTTACGGTGAGTGAATATTGGACTATAAAGGCATTGACACTTGATAAACCCAAGATATAACCAGGATGTATATCTTGAGCTATTGTAATATTAATATCATATGTTGTCTTTTGCAGTCCTATTTATAACCCTTAAAATGCTTAATTCAGTGGCGGATTGTAGTGCAGACCATATGTAGATCTGTGGATTTAGTTTGTTTCTTTTTATATTCCCACAAGGAGTGTTTTCAAGAGAGAACACCCTATGGAATCACATTGTGTGTGAGGTTGTTTAACTTTAGATTCAATTCTAGAATTAAGAGCACAGTCAAATCCAGAGTATTCTTGATGATGCAGCTAGAAATAAGTCATTTTTCTGGATCTGTGAAACTGATACTACTAGACTTTTCTCATTTTAGCTCACTACTAATGTATCAGTGTATATCAAATGTGTTGCATTTTATAATATGCTGTTTACAGACCTCTAGTGTGAACAGAGATGGTTTATTGACCAAACAACAAAATAGGAGTAGCTATTATTACCTCTTAATAATCCTGACAAAATGTCTTTGTGCTGTATGAAGTACATCATTTTGATTTAAAAATGCTGAAATCTTTCTACACATGCAGTGCACGAGTGTTCATTTAATTAAAATTATTCCTTTTAGAATCAATAATAGGGGTATTGTTGATTGGTCAGTACTGTATAAACATTACACCATGTTTTGACAAGCAATTATCACCTATGGTACGGATGAAACTAACCACCAGTTTGTACAATCGAACACAATGTAAACAACTGAAGGATATTTCGAGTTTTTTTGTTTTGTCTTAAGCAGTCAAACGGTACATTTGAACTGTATTCGATTCTAGGATATTTTACAATATAATGTCTATTTAGTCCTTAAAGGTTTACTTGATGGCAGTTACTGAGGGCTAGCATTCAAATCCCAAATGGGGCTTGCAACATAAGTCGGGTGGTGTGTTTACAGAACTCTGTTGTAGACTGGGGCCTGTCCAGGGTGAACGTCTAAACCTAGCTGCACTTGTTAAGCTGTCCTGTTGTTTAATTCTCCTGTTGTGTTCTGGTCTGTTTTGACCAGATATTTGCCTCTATTATAATTAGGGCTTCTGCCATCAGAGTGACATAAGACTTTGTCCAAACAGTGTGTGTAACTACAGTAACTGAATAGGGGTGTAAACCGTGATGCTGGAATGTCGCAATGTCACGATGTGAATCATATTCACAGTCAATTGCGCCATCTTGCGCAGTTGCATTTTTTAAACACCAAGCAGTGCACATCAATCGCATGTCTTGCATCCATCTAAGTTCTGTTAATTGCAGTGGACTAAAGATTCTTTTTGAAGTTACAATAGAACATTTTGCTGACCTTTTTAAAGCTCTGTTTATACTTATTTATTTTAAATGGGGGGTACAGTTTTAGAGAATGTGAGTTGTTTTGCCTAGTTTACTCTCAATGTCGGTGATGATGAATGTTTTAACATGCTGCTTAAATGGTTTTAATGAACCTAGTGAAATTTGACCATAAACAGCAAGAATGAGATACTTCTTTGAACACAACAGGAGGGTTATTTATATAAAAGAAACCCCACATGCTTAATGAAAAATGTGTATCTATGCAGTGACTTGTTCTGACAGTGTCACCTAACACAGTGGATTGACATAATTCATAGATTTTATGTGTCTGCAGTGATGTGTAATTCTGGCAAGTGACGGTTCTTATCTCCGAGATGAGCTCCATTTTATTTTTACCATTCATTTATTCTATAGGGTAAATCAAAAGTCATAGGACATGCTGCCTGCTGTGTCGTGGACTTTTCAAAAAGGCTGCCAAAACCATTGCTGAGGTTTCTTTGTTGGTAGCGCTCTTAGGATGAAAACTATGTGGCTTGTGGTCCACAGTATGGGTTTTTCGGAATTTGGCTATGAGGGACGCAACAGTGCTGTGCAAAACTGGTGATATTTCTGGGTGTCAGTTGTCGAAGTCTGCAGCTATGTTATGGCAGCTGCTTTCCACAGAGCACAGAATCTGATGGATCAATTCCATCTTCAGTTCCATCACTTGTCATGAACAACAAAAGTTATGACATTTCTGTGTTGATAACTTTGTGTTGAGCCACATGAAACTTTGCAAATGTGCTCATTAATCGATTTCAGAGACAATTCCGGTCTTCTTTGATATGCTTCATAACCACCTTCCCATTGATCCAATATGGTGGCCATGTTCCGGACATAGATTAGAAGATAGCCCCTGTAAAGAAGGCCTTACTATTATTACTATTATCATATACTATACTATACTATAATAAGTGAGTTAAATCATATGAAATTCATATTAGTTATTACAATATCTTTACATTTCATGTATGTATATCAGGTGGCAAATTATGTTCAGGATCAAACAGCCAAAAAACACATCTGCCCTTGTTCAACTGGTATATTTGCACTGGAATGGCCCTCAGTTATTACAGTAAATATGTCATTTATTTAACTTACAGTACTTACATATACACTGATGCTGGTCATTGTCATCATTTTGTTTGTGGAGTAAAGCTGCTGAAATGTAAACTTTCACAGACTCCGAAAACTGTATTGCTTTTCTCAGACTATTAAAAACGGATAATCGGATGGACTGCTGCATCTGAAACCTCACTCCCCCAACCCACCTCGTGCTAAGACTGAATTATCTTCAAACTTCAAAAGATGTCCTGTTGTTCTGAATCTTATCTATACAGTAGTGAATGTGTGGTGTTATCAATAATACTGTACTATGTGAGAAGGTGGCTTGAGTACAGCTCTGTGTTTGCCTGTCTGCTGTATCACCATTACTGAAATGTGAGCTGAAATCTTCTGTTTTCTCTCAGTTTCCCCTGTAAAGTGCGTTGCACTAATAAATGGGTAAGAAAATAAATGAACATGAAAAGTGTGAGTTGTCACTGTTTAAAAATGCAATGTAATCTTCAGACACAATGTACAACTGACCTGAAAAGCTGAAAAGTAAGTGGCAGATTAACAAAGCCAGGACTGAACTGATTACTTTTAGTAGCCCAAAGCCTTAACCACAGAACCACCACCCATGTCCAGTACATCATTGTTTAATACATTAGCTACATACAGCATTGTTTTGTAGTAATTGTCCTTTACATTAGGGGTATGTGCTATAAAATACACTGCTTATAAAAATTAGAGTATCATTCATTGTGGGATATTTCATTTTGAAGTAATTTTTGTGAACAGCATACAGTATATTTCCATATTCTCTGAGATTTGATCAACAATGTTGGGTCTAAAGTATTCTGAAGTTGCTTGAACCTATCTCTCTGCACTGTTTGCACTAACACCGTAATTGGTGACAACATTTATGTTTTGCAATCTGTTGCTTTTCTTGTTGTAAGGCACTTTTTTGAAGAATGATTTTGCTAGGGAATCCTAATCCTGTGTGTTTTTGTGTTGGTACTTTGCTGGGCTAAGCTTTCATAGACAGCTGCCTACTGAAATGTGTCTGTATGTTTTGCACGGCGGTTCATTCACAGATGGTGAAATACTTCACCGTAATTTTTGTTGTCTTTAACGGCAAACGATTTCCAACGTAGTTTGCAGACTGCCTCCTTTTATGCAACAGCTGTCTTTCCAAAGCTACACCACGTCCATTGATGTCGACTGAAGCTACTTGTCTGTGTTTTGTCTCCTGGCATAGATTGTTCACTCATTTTTAACATTAGTCATATATATTTAGGTAGAACGCTAGCTTGATTTGTATTGCTAGTACACTGCATACAAACTCTTAAGGCGTATAAAGCATTCAATGTTTTTTTTTTCAAAGTGACAATTATGTCAGTTCACACATATTAAAAATCAATTAAGATATTATCATATATTATACATATGGCACATATTAGTATACGGTTTTAAAACCATGAGTTTCTGTATGTTTTAAAGATATAATTGTGCCACAATAATATACTGATCACAAAAATTAGCGAGCAGTATATTGTGCTTATTAATCACAACCTGCATAGCACTCCTCTGACCTTTTTTTGGCCCCAACAGCAGGCTGTAGTTGAGCCCCGCCTATTTAAGCCTTTACTCCTGTACACTTCCCCATTTGGCATTTGTCTTTTGTGCCCTAGTTGACCTGACTCCTGGTTCCGGGTATGTTTTTGTCCGTTCTGTAATCTGGTATATTCTTATGGCTCTGTATGTCTGCTGTGGTTCATGGTTCATGTTAGCACATTCTTTACTTGAAATAGGTAGTTAGGTTTTGTTAGGACGAATCTTTTGGTTGTAAGGCTCCGAAGAAGTAGTCGGTGAATCCAGGAAGTTCTTTATAAAAAATACACTTTATTAAGTGTACAAAGTGGTCTGTGAAGATATATTGGAGCTAA
>JAUZST010012566.1:0-11384 GCA_034779995.1 Parotocinclus haroldoi
CCCAACTTTTTTGGGATTTGTTGACGCCATGAAATTTGGAAACAACATATTTTTCCCTTAAAATGATACATTCTCTCCGTTTAAACTTTTGATCTGTGATTTCTATTCTGTTCTAAATAAAATATTAGCTAGATGTTGGCACCTCCACGTTGCATTCAGTTTTTATTCACAATTTGTTTAATGTCCCAACTTTTTTGGAATCCAGTTTGTAGACAACTGCTAAATATTACTTGGAACACTGCATTCAAGCACGTAATTAATTAATTAATCATTTTGTTTGGCAATTTTGTAGCAGTTTTAACTCAGTTTAACACAGTTTTAAATGACTTCACGTCATTTACTTGCACTTTCCATACTGTCCCAACCTTGTTCTGATTTGGAGTTGTAACATTTACTAGGCTTTGAAAGTACTCTAGAGAAATCAACTCTTGCATGAATAAAGTCCATCACTCATTAACCACTTACTATTAGATAATGTGTTAACTACTTTATAGCTCCAAAGTTCATGTTTGCTCTTTAAATATTTCACCCACCTGATGGATAAGAACATTAAACATGAACAAATATGTGGTGCAATCCTAAACACCTGGAACCAGACTCATAAAAGTGTTTAAAGAAAAAAAATCTTAAATGTTTTTTTTTTTTCTTAACTTCATTCTTAAGAAAAAAAATCAGGTTATTTAAATAACTTCGTAAGAATTCAATTTTTTCGGAATTCTCAAGAACAATTTAAAAACAATTGGTATTCTTGAAAACAGTATGTTCTTAAATGATTTCTTAACTTTACAATAGTCTCCAACTCATCTTAGACAGTAAGAGCTGACCAGGTAAGCATCTGAATTTACTCTTGCTCAACTTGGTGCTTTTCACATCACATCACTTCACAATGATAGTATTTTCCAAAAGGTTTGTTTTCCTGTTACCTTTCTTCTACCATGACTTCTATTTTTTTTGTTTGCTAAAATTATTTTAACATGTTTTTCCTCCATTTTGCTGTCCTATGAGCATATTAAACTACATTAAATAACAGATACAATGGTAAATACAGACTCAAAATGTGTCTCAAACTGTTTTTTATCCTCATAGGCAACATAAAGAATAACGACAGTTTTCATCATCTTAAATAAATAATATTTGAGAACTTTTTACCATCATTTGCAAGTTTGACTTTGGATTCAAAGTCAAAGACCTCAGGAACTACTGTTAACACTCAACCTCTAGAGATGCACTTTATTTAATAATAATATTACATTTTTATTATATACAGAGCTGGTTAATTTCGATTTTTTTTTCTATTTTACAGGTTCCACTTATTTTAGTTTAAATGAATACGTGCATGGATACATGGAACTCACTGCTTCAGTATTACACTTTACTATTTCATAGCTTCAGTTATTTCATAATATAACTAGACGATTTAAAACCTTAGAGACTGAAGCACATCTACACCATATTGCCTAGTTTCATTCACACTGTTGTTAATAACCAAAACCCGTTTTACACATTGAGGGTGTTTTGATTTTGAATTTGATAAACACGTGGAGCCTTTATCTTTTGGTATTATCACTTTAGTTAAATCGCGCAAACTTGAATCAAAGCTAAACAAGGCAAAATACAGAAAACCTACACAAAAAGTCTCACCTCCGACCGCAAGCTCAAACAGAGTGCCTGTTACACAACTGAAGAGAAGCGCAGGATACAGACGTCCCATCGGGAGCGCTGTTATTAATGCCCTCATAAAACTGCAGCAGAGGTTTCCTGTTCAATTGAAATCGGCAGATGTGATCTTCCTGAAATACATCAGGAGGAGCAGGAGCGTTGACAGAGACACATGAATGAAAACGAAGTCGAAAATAAACACACGAGCGCGGAACCGCTGGTCACGTGGTCTCACCGCCTTCCTGAAGGTATAGGTTATCAGGTTTTGGCATTCGTAATGGAGTTGCTACTTAGCTGATGTAATCTTACTAGGTTCTAGTTACTAATGTAACCTAAACTAACCAATCTGTCACTGTTTTTCATATAGTATCCATTGTTTTATCTGATATTGATGATGAGCAACATCAATAACCTTTCATCAATATTTATGGTCAGCTTTAGATTAGATTATACCACTGCTACTCTCTAGTGCATAACAAGGTTCCAGTTTTCTCATCCATCGCTTGACCATTAGCTTGGATTGGGGGAGCATTCAGTTCGTCACATTTTGTGGTGGTGAAGGATGAGCTTAGTCTTTGGGCAGAGCTGTCTATTATCAGTCAGTTCTCGAAAGGATATGGTCGCTTCCACAAGTGGCAGATTAAGGTCACTTGTAGCTGTGTTGGGCCTACTCTCCATGACAGGCCTAAGATTTTAATCTGGAAGAGGTTGGGGGGTTGGGGTTGGGGTCACAGGTTGGGGTTGTTTGGGGATCCAACAGGAATCTGGCCAAATGAATGGATGTCTGGTGCCTTGTCCTGTCTCAAATTATGCTACGTGCTTCTTCTTATGCTTACAGCATGTACACTACATTCTTATATTAAGTACATAACATTTTCTTATTAATGTAGATTTTGCTACTATTAAGTAAATAATTGAGAACATAAAACAAAGTTGTACTCTGATATGGAAATACAAGTTGGTTCAACAACTGTGGACTGCAAAGGTAAAATGAATGTTCATGGTATACAGGTATAAGGATTATATATAACATTCTATCTGCATTTACATATTATCAGATCTCTTACAGGAAATACAATTCTATTTTGTTCGTTTTATTGTTCAAAAATGGTTCCTTACATGAAATAAATAAGCAAAATCATAGAAACATGAAAAAAAAACAGTACACAACATATTATAAACACATCACAGCATTAAAATTAAAAATGGACTAGATGAATATAAAAAGACAACGGTCTCAACTAAATGAAGTAAGAAGCTCTTTTCATAGCAGGGAGATCCTTCTTCAAGTCTTCTGCTACTAAATCAAATCCATGATCTGGAATGACTTGATCTGGTTCTACGGCTGCAAAAAAGTAGGATTTTTTTTTATATAAATGTAAAAATGTTTTTTTATATGTAAACATATATATATAACTCTATTTAGTTTTATCACCTGATAACCCTGACAAACATTGTGGAGATTCTTAGGCAGTTACATTGAATCCCCTCAGAATGATGTTTCTGCTCTGTCGTATAGTAGTGGAATTATTTTTGTCTAATTCTTAAGAAGTTAAAGCAGAGCATAAACCAATTAGTCACACAAATCTGTCACATAAAAACAGCACTGTCTCCTTATACCTCCAAGGGCTCAGGTTTGATCCTGACACTGGGCTCCACCTGTGTAAAGCCACCATCCCCATGTCCTTGGATTTACTATGCATGTGAGTATGTGCCCTGCTATGGAATCCTGTCTAGGGTTGTTTCTGCTTTGTGCCCTGTGTTGCCAGCTAGGCTTTTCTGGGACCATGATTAGGATTAAGTGTATAGGACAATGATTGAATAAATTAATGAATGGGAAACAGTGCAGTATTTAGGCAATTTAGTCAGCACCCTGTAGATTACAGTATCACATATAGCCTTGCAAAGTATGGTATATAATATGGAGTTTGGACAACTTACAGATTGCATATCATGCAGTTTCACAGAATGGACATTAAGGCAACCATGGGTGTAATGTTTAACATTCTAGCAAAAAAGCTGATTTGTTAATCATCAAATTACCATGATCTAAAACTCACACATGCACATGAGACTTTGTGCCTTGGTTTTACACTTTAATAATTAAAAGTATGCAGATATTTTAATGGATCGCTTACCTCAGTTCTTCCTTCAGTCTTTTTAGTTTGTCTTCCAGGCTACTATTTGTCACCTCTAATGGAGAACTGGGGACAAACCACCCTGCTATGCACTTACACATTACCACTACATGCTGCTTAAACACAGCGAAGTAAAAAGAGAGAAGGAAGAGTTAAATGTTTTGGAAAATAATACCAAAAGGTGAAATTAAAATCAGCAAGAATATTTTCTCTGAGTGAGATACAATACCTCAAAAAGAATGACAAAGGCGAAGCGGACTGCCTGTATAACCCAAAACTGATTGCTCAAAGTGTAATCTTCATCACTTCTGTAATCTCTATAGCTGCAAGAATAAAGTGTTTAATCGAACAGTCAGAAAACTATGAACAGTACACTTTTGTTTAAACACGTACTATTAAATGTTTTTAAGCATACCTGCAGTATGTCACATTCATTCCACTGTAAATGAGCTGTTCAGGTAAGAAGTCTCTTCGGACTTTTTCATCGTTTACATTGGCGACAGAGAGTGTGTTATTAATATAACCAGACATGCATCTGTGTGAGAGCAAAATATTAGCATCATAAACATGTGGTACTTGCTGTGTAAGTCTATATGTAGTGTCAAAATCGAATGTCTTGCTTACTCAACACCAGTAGCATTGGAACTGGCACAGGGTCCATAGCGGTAACGATAAACCAACCGGGGGATAAAATCAGAGCTTATTCCAATGACCAGTCCATTAGCAATTACAGCTAGCACGCCAATTGTTTCCAGGATATCTGTCCAAACACCTACAAGCAGCAAGCACATAAATTATTGTAACTTGTGTAGAAGGCAATTTCATATATATAGTGTCTGTTTGCACCTGGATTACCTGGGTCCCTAGACAAATACATTATACATGTACCCGATGTTAATGTGACCATACAAAGGTAATGTTACTCATTTGTCTATGTGATTCAAATCAGGTTTCAAGTTTTCTCCATTTAATATGTTGCAATGTTCACTGACAGGCCTTTCTGGGGCTTAGAATAACATTGTTACCTACGTGCTTCTGAAGGATCCCTGTCCTCTCTTCTTTATATTACCGATGTCACTCCTTGCATAGACATGACCTCGACCAGCTTGCCTGTTCATCTAGATCTGCTGCTTTGGAACTGCTTGTAGCTAGAGGGCTCGAGAACTTTCTTTTCTACTAGCAGATCCTTTCACCTCACAGTTCTCACGTAAACATAGATTACCTCAAAAAACACAACACTTGCTGCCCTGTCCCTAGTTTTCTCATTCTCAAATGCTCCTTGAACTTTTGGTCTGATGCTGAAACAGGTTTGCATATTTCCTTGACCCGAACATTTCTTTTTCTAACTTCTAGCCTTGTAAATTTAATGTAGTCTATCGCCCCACGTGTCCGTGGCAGCTCTATCAATGATGTGTTATTGTTGATCACTCAAGTCAACACTTCCAGCTGACACTACCACTGCGATTTCATGCACAAGTATCTCCATGGCTTTGTCCTTTTATTTCCATGCCCTCATAAGTGCTGTCCTGTCATCTTACATTGTGCCATTTTATAGCTCAACTCTTCACATAGTTGAGAGAGTCAATCTCATCAATAGATTTGGTTGAGTATCAAGCCCTGCCTTCTTGTTTTTCTTGTTTATTTCACCCTCAAATCATCTCATGCATCTCAAACCTACATATGGCCAACATTCAGTCTTCCATTTGTAATCCAGCATTTAGATAATGTGCTAACTGCTGCTGTTAAATTACTGTCTTTTACTCTTATGGGTGGGAGGACATGGGATATGTGAGCTTGAGCGTGTCAAATTCAATTCAAACTTGAATCTCTTGTCCTGGCATTCCAGCAATCAAAAGTGTAACTACAAACACTACTGGAGATATTTGTTCTGTTCTGAGTTTTTGGTGTACTTCCTCTGGTTTTGCTTGCAAGGTTCTAAATTTTAGTATTTACAGCAAACTGTAAACCTGCTTTAAATTTGTAGGTAGGATTAGCCTAGACTATTATTATTTATGGCACATTTGCAAGTTGCCCTAAATAAAAGCATCTGCCAAATGACTGAATGTAATTGTAATCAATAAAGGCATGTCATTCAAATAAAGGTGCTGAGTCAAACAATAGACACAGATCTGTCCCAGATTCTAGTTAAAGGCCTTATAAACACCAACTATAGCAGAACCAACTTTACATTTATGCCCATGGTAAAGCTGGGTATCTTTGACATTTTATTGATTCCGATTTTGATTCTGATACTTGGCTTAATGTTCTAACACCAAACTTCTGTCAGTCACTACTGGTGATAAGTACTCTCTGTCAGTGAAATGAACATGATAATAAAGTAGGCTTAAACATGATGAAACACACATAACATGATTACTTTGAATGATTACTTTCCTTTTGGATTACATTCAAGTTCTGGTTTCCTAGGCCATTGTTTAAGTACATTAAGCCACAAAAAGCTTTGTTGAAATTACGCATTTTAGACTGCACTGCAGCTAGGTGACTGCAGTTAGTCAAACATGGTGGAATTTATACACATATCTATACTCCTCAGGGCCAAACTGAATTTTCAGACTAAACAGCATGCAATTAATTAGTCATTTTTTAACTTAGGTTTCTGTAACCCTTTTTTCACCAATGGCTCCCTAGCTGGGCTCTGCGTTGTGTTTTGGAGGAATTAATGGACCTGGAAGCACAGATATGTAAGATATGATGGGTCAATAATAAATGATGCTCATTTATTGGTACGCTCACACAGCAGCTCTGCATAACTTCAGCTTCAGAAAGAGCACTAAACACTGTTAAATTATCTCAATTTTCCAATAGTGTTCATAGTTCAACATTACATATAATAACTATCTCCAGAGTAACTTTCACAGCTTTTATTAAAATAAAAGAAAAGCATATACTGATAAAGTTTAAACTCCAGAATCTGCATTAAAAACTGTTCCTTGTAACTCTATATTCGATCAAACTAATTAGTTAAACTCCAGATATACACCACACTTGCTGTAATAATTACCAAACAAATACAACACTAGAACACAAAAATATAGTAAAATGTATACATCCAACACAACATAAAATTCAATATAGTGCTAATCTGTTCACAATATTTATGGATGCTGTATATTTTTAAAGGATTAATTAGGATTAATCTCATAACACCACTACACGTCTCACCTTCAGAAAGAGCACACAACACTGGATGAGCAGCAGCAAATAGAAAACTAGCTAGGTGTGGCGCATATATTGCCACCTAGAGGCCAGAACTAGCAACAACACCTTACATTTGTTTTTCGCTTTAATGCAAATCAGACAAAGGTGCTTACCTATGTCGTTAGCCTTGCTGGGCACCAGTCTGCGCTCCAGACTGACCATCTTAATGGCATCCAACCTGATCTCGATGATGTTGTTGACCAGAGCTAGCAGAGGAGCCAGAGGAAATGCTGCCACGAAGATTGTGGTGAAACTGAACTGGAGTACTAAATACAGAGGACATTTGTGGGAAAATTGTAAGGTACAAATACTGAAAACAACTGTGAACAGATGCTTGTTAAAATATCTGTACCCATCTCCAGGAACTCATTGAAGAGGCTGAAGCAGTCCACATCATTAAGATGAAAGTTCCAGAGCAGGTCCTTTCGTTTACAGTTGTCACAGGTTGTGGTCTCCGTACACTCTTTCTTTACACATTGACTGACTTTCCTCCAAAGCGTCTGACTCTGATGCCTTTTCAACCACCGTTTAAACCAGCTGTAAGGGCAGTGGGCTCTTTAGAACATCATAAAATAATGCAATTCATCCATGACTATGCTGTAGGCAGTAGCATAACGACAGTTGGAAAAATGGCAGGCAGAATTGTGTCCCAGATGCTGATTATCATATACTTAATTAATCTTATTTACTGTAGTATTTGTTGCTGCTTCAAATCGTAACCATGGCTAACCATAGTAGCCCTAAATTCAATTTGTGTAACTTGTTGGGTAATTAGATATCTACATGCTGTGTGCTAAAATATAATAATGGAATTTTATGATATCCTAATGTGACAGTAAAATTGTTCCATACATACTGTATCTCATAGTGCACTGCACAATCACGTAATGCAGCCTACACATATCTTTTGGATGCAATGCAATAGGTTATTTTCTGACTAACATTTTAACACTTGCTACTTACGGCCCAGAGAACTCAAACACATTGCTGATGACCTGTTTAAGTACCATGATGACGGCCATCTGAATAAAAAGATCTGTCAGGCATCCACTAGGGTGGCACTAAACAAATAGAAAAAAAGATCAGTCAGACACATTCTGTTTATGATGAGGCCAATAAGACACATGAACAATTCAGTTTAATTCAAAAACGTAATTATTTCAGATTATTAAGAGTACTGATATAATGTATTTCACCTCTTCTAATCTCCAGAGGCTAGCGATCCTAACATATCCCCCTGGGTGTCCATTTATCCTGAAATAAGTAGTCATAACAACTGAGTGGATGCCCACTGGGATTTGCCATTGATCTGTATAAAAAAAATTAATTGTTCCCACAGAGGTATTCAGCACAGTCATTGTTCCTTACCTGCCAAGAAAGAAGGCTGTGTATATAAGAGAGGAGAAAAGAGTGAAGAACTGGAAGGTAAACATCTTCACTGTGAAGCTCCTTTCAATCGCAGCATGTGAGCGCACGTGTTCTACAAGAAAAAGTATTACATGAATATCACTGACTTGTGATCATAAGTAGCTGAAATGTCAGATAAATCAGATCAGTTTCCACCAACCTATGTCACATAGTTTCATGGCCACAATGCGATTGACCTATGCAATTGTGAAAACAAGAAAATAGATTTTGTTGTTTCATTTAAATTAGAAGTCAAACATTAGTTATCAGACAGGCTGAATTATCTATGGCAAGTGTTTCATGTTTTACCCGAGTCATGACGGTTATAGTGATGTAGTGCAGTACAGCTCCCAGTATAAAAGCCACTGTGCTGGAGTTTTCACTCAGAAATGGCCACGACGTATGCTTTGCAAATGACACACTGGCTATTACCCTGAATACAACCAGGGCATGTGCCAGCCCAATGATTAGCAGCAACTGAATACACACACACACACACACACACACACACACACACACACACACACACACACAGGTGTAGATTGAACTAAATAACAATAATACTACTAATAATAATGATAATGATATATAATATAATATATAATTATATAATTATGTCACTGAGGCTCAGGTGGCTATCCACATGGAGCACACATGTATATCACATAGTTGTGTATGGGCCATTGTTATTAATAATCGTTACGGACCAGATAATGATTGTGCCCTCTCTCAGACACAGCAAGTTCTCCTGTTCCCGCTGAAGAGCACTTGAACCCATGTATTAAAACGCTGTGCCACCGAAGCACCAGATTTATTTTTGTATTGCTAATTTGGTTATTAATAATAGTAATAAAGTGGAGCAGCAATTAGCACAATAACCTCACAGCTCCAGCATCTTCAGTTCAATCCCAGCTTTGGACTGTGTGGAGTTTTACATGCCCTTCAGAGTTTGTGTAGGTTTACTATGGGTACTCCAGATTCCTCCAACATTCCAAAGGCATATGTGTTAAGCTAACTGGTGTTTTTAAGATGGTGTATGAGTGTGTGTGTATGAGTATTTGAGTGAGTGTGCCTGCCCTGAGTTCAGTGTCACCAGCTAGCTTTCCTGCCACCCTGTCTAGGATTAAGATGACACAAATGAATGAAGCAATGAAATAATAATTTGCTTCTATTTTTGTATTGCTCATTAAATACCTTTGTCAGAATGTGAATTAAGTGTCGTGCTGACTCATTATCAGTCTGGCTACAGTTTTTGGCTTTAAAAAAATCACACTATTAAAATTGTTGTTGTTTTTTTAACACAGTCACTAAAATATTAATTTGAAATGTACAAGAGAAAACATGTAGCAAGTACTACTAAAAATGTACTATGTAATATATGTGAACTCTGTCCAGCAACATTTTACCTACATTGGCCTTCATAACTTACACTGCTCACAAAAATTAGTGGATATGTCAAAATGAACATGATACGAGTATTTTATTTTATTTCATTAGACAAGATCATTGTCAAAAAGATCATCATCAAATGAGATGCAAACTCAGTAATTGTGATTGAGTAGCAAGTGACATATTCATGGGGGTGAACAGAAACAATGTCAAACTGGACAAGAGTTTCACACATTGTACAGTAGGGTGTATGGTCACCTACATGACCTTCTCCCATGCCTCCTATAGATCATCCAGATGGTCACTAGCAAACTTCAAACAGGTCTGGACATTTGCCTAGCCTTGTGCAGGTCTACAATTTTGTCAAATTTTGCCCTGGTGTCCTTAGACAGCTCTTTGGTCTTGGGCATGGTGGAGAGGTTGGAGCGTGATTGATGGAGTATGTGGACAGATGTCTTTTATACAGGTAATGAGTTCAAACAGTTGCAATTAAACAAACAGATATAGATGTTATAATCATAATCATAAATATTAATCTACTCATTATGAAAATGAGGACATATTATTTATGATTCATAAATATGTTTATGTTTTGACATAATTAATTCATTCACCCTATAGAAGGACTTTATAAATTGTTTTATATACATACAAATAGTTTATCAAATCGGAATTATGTCCAGTTGAAACAAGCTTGACTGATTTAATTGAATGCCATACCCCTTAATAAATTACACATTTTACTAACAAATAGTGAGAAAAATGTGGAAAAGACTCACCATAAGGGTCACTAGAACCATTATTAGTGTACTGCGCAGGTATGAGTGATTGTACTTATTTGACAGACAATTATTATCATTCACAATCCCCAGAATTAACTCCTCCTGCATAGAAACACAGTCATGCATAACAAATTTATTAAAGCATACCTTTAGACATTGGTCAACGTACCTTATTTGCCACCTGCAGTGTACAAAATCATGAATGAGATATGTTTTATTCGTACCTCTTCTTCACACCAGTCAAAGACCTTCCACTGACAGACATATGAGGCTCTGTGGCGCTTCCAGAACTGCAGAAACACAGTAGCTGAAGAAAAGGACAATTATGGTGTTATTGTTAATTTTAGAAATTGAATTAATCTGTACGATTATAAGACTGAGGTCAGGAACTTACCCCAGATTGCCATAAACATGGCAAATGCAACTGTTCCCTCATTATCAAACAGTGTGCTCACCTGCACAAGGGCAAAAGATAAAATGTGACACACAGTATGTGTCTTCCAAGACAGCGGTCAGCAAACACTATTGCAAGATACAGTACATAAAATAATACTATGTATGTATAATAGTATGTTTGGTAGACTTTTCTGCATTCATGTGAGAATACCTTTGCATATGTGCATGTATCAGACAGCTTCCAGACCTTACATCTCTTATCACACAGTGGACACATAATAGTGTTTGACTGACAGACTTCCTCTCTGTGGCCAGCGTAAAGACACACACACACACACACACACACACACACACACACACACACACACACACACACACACACACACACACACAC
>JAUZST010012567.1:0-11384 GCA_034779995.1 Parotocinclus haroldoi
TATACATCAACCAATCATAATCTCACACACACATGTAGAGATTCTTGTAATTGATTCATCCTTAACAATCAAGTCACATATTCAGACTCTAACCAGGAGTGCATAGCAAGATTAAAGCAATGCTGTGTAATGCATACATTATGTAAACAGACTTTTCACCGGTCTTCCTCTCAAGCTACTCGGCTTCAATCTGCACAAGAATTCAGCAGCTAGATTTCAAAATTTACAGAACAATTTACATATATTATCCCCAAAACCCTCCAAGATCTCTCTCCCTCATACTGTCAATGCTGCATCATCCCGGCAGTCCCCCTCGCACCCTCTGAACCTTCAGCAATGGATTACTTACAGTTCCTTGTATTAGGCCGTTATCTTTGGGCGACAGATCATAAAGTTCTACTGCAAACTTTTTTTTAATTCGCTCCCCAATCATTTCAAGATTGAATGATGATTGCTTTCTACTTTTAAATCCAGTTCTCAAATCTACCATAAATTCTATGAAGAGTTTATCCTCATCATATCTTAAAAATCCAACTATGAACATTTGGCATGCCAATTACCTTGCTCGTACTGGAAGTCTGAGTGCAGTTGTCTATTTTTTTGTAATACAGACCAAGCAAGACTAAAATGTGGAGGATATATATAGATATATTAAAGGAACAGTCCAGCATTGCCTTTCACCTTGAGTGGTCTGTTGATATGCAGCACCTTTGGGACTGTTGAAACCCTGCGACTCTAAAACACACTGAAAACCAACAACGTACCAAGCTTTTTCTGTGTAGACTAAGGCAGCTTCAATCATGCAGAGCAACAGGGAATACGTGAATGGACATTTTCTCAGTTACCCAGAATCTATCCTCTTTCCACTTCAGTTATTTCATGGAGTTGCATTATTTTAAAAAAAACATGTAATATCTTTTTGTGTTTCAACCGAGACATTAGATTTAATAAATCAATATCTTAGAATCTTAAACAATAAAGTATGCAATATGTTTACAATATGCTGTACAATCTTACCGCTACTATTTCTTACTAAAGCTGCTCTCACACAGTGCAGAGCGCTGTATTTAATGTAATTACAGGAATAACACTGAAAATGTGAGGATGAGACATGAGACTCTTCCCTGAGCACATTCCCACAGCATTCCTGAGGTTTTACAAAGGTCTGCCTCTGGGTGTAGAGTCAGAAATGTTTGCAGTATGTGCTGAACTGGTAATATACTGTAATGACGTTAGTAAAAACTAGTTGTCATACTTGTGCGTAAAGTGCAACATATGATTTGGAAGTGACTCCATTTATCTGCTGTATGAAACAATTTAGAGCATGAGTACTTCGTGTACCTTAGTAGATCAGATTCTGGGAGGTGTTTGTAGAATTAAGAGCTGTATTTTTTTTACTGTTTTTAGTGGGTTTAAAGATATTCAGTTACAACACAGTTATCACAGGTGGTCTAGGTGAAAGACAACCACCAAGAGAAGGTGCCAAATGTGTTTACTAGCTAGAAATGTCACCACACCTCAATCTCACCACAAATGACTTGTGTATCACCACAAATGACTTCCGTATCTCCAATAACGACTTGCGAAATAGCAGAAAAGGCATTTTGACATTTACACTAGATTGCTAGAAAACTCAGAACGGTGCATCTGTGCAATGATGGCAATGATGATTTCACTTATCTCACATCAATGAAAATAATAAACATCATGTGCAGTAATTCAAATCGTTCTGGTTTGTAATCACTGCCAAGATCACAGGATAAATCATCACGTCTCCAAATGTACTGTCCAACAATGTCGAAACAGCGTATACTCCAGTAACTCCTGTCTTTTCTTGGGTGGTGTTCGAGTTATCTGGCATTGTAGAACACAGGAAGCTTTCTGTTTTGCCGGAGTACTGACAGCTGTATTTGATTTCCACTCTTTGAACGGTGTATTAATGTTTTGTTCTTTGAACGTTGTGCCATGTGCTGTCAACAGTGATCGAGAGCACAACTTTTTTCATGACATTTGCTGCATTTAAAAATTATTTTACATCTAAAGCTGCCTGTGATAATCTGTACTGACTTCTATATTCCATATTCTATATCCTGATCAAAGAAATATATATAGAGCTATAAATAAGAATTGTAGCATTTTGTTTCAGACACATTATTACAGAAGAAGTAGTGGACACTATTTTGGTACATATTTTAGCACTGTCACCTCAGGTTTGAAACTATAGAGACACTATGGAGCCATTCTATGTATTAATTTCCAAATGCAAATTTTTTGGTGGCAATGTAAAGCTGATAAACCTAGTTTTACTTTTATCCTACTCAGGCAATTTGGATTATTCTAGATAGGAAAATAGTACATCAACTAAACTCTTTCTATTATACCTAAAATATCTAGTTTAGGAAATCTAAGTATCTGTTAATCATTATCTGTTATCTACCTATTACATGGGTTTTCATTGTATAGGTATTTTAAAAGTCTTGTTTGATGTTTTAATCTTTTATAAACCGTTAATAATAATATAATAAACGTTGAATTATACTGCTTATAAGAAATGGGGGATATTTAAATTAGATATCTTTAATATCCCCTCTTTTGTTGTAAGGTATTTGGGCTACTTCAGCCATTTTCGCACGAGGAACTGAGTCGGGATATTGTTGGTAAACGGCGCCATCTAGTGTTTGGGAAAATTCGCGAATGATTTATCAACTCTACTGTCGTTAATTACTGCTTTTTGCAAACATTAAATTATTTAATTTATTCGAATCTTCTACGCATTTAATTATTCATTCTACCAGTAAGAGAAGCCAATAGACAGTCTATTCTTTGAACAGGGCTTACAGCAGGAAAGACAGGATCATCCCACACGCCGGTTTGTTTATGTCAAGTTATTATGCTAATTAGGTGTATAAGCTAGCTACTGAAATTCATCCAAATTATATTTAAAAAAGCGAGATAGTGTTATTATCTTGTGTGTGTGTGTGTGTGTGTGTGTGTGTGTGTGTGTGTGTGTGTGTGTATGTGAGTGTGTGCGCGCGCGATTCACGCATGCAAAAGCAGTAGTTTTTGACTAAAGCTGACTAAAACAGCTGACAAAGTCTTACATTTTGACTTAATAATAGTATATTCATATTTAATATATAATACACAAAGATGCATTATTCTCACATAAAAATGAAATATTCACAGACCAACGGACATGAGAGGCCTTTTTGGGATGTAGGCTATATAAGGTCAAGTCAAGTCAAATGTATTTCCGTAGTTTGTACAATGGTGCATTTTCTCAAAGCATCTTTACATTCATTCATTATCTTAATCCACATGGGGTCTCGGGCCAGCCGGTGCCCACCTGGCAACTCTGGGTGCAATGGCAGGAACAACCCAAGACAAGGTGCCAGTCCATCGTAGGGCACACAAACACACAGCACATAGTCGCAAACTAAGGACCACTTTAGAGACACCAATTTACCTGCATGCATGTCTTTGGACTGTGGGAGGAAACTGGAGTGCCCAGAGTAAACCAACACAGACATGGGGAGGACCCAAACCGCTCCACCGAGCCATCGTGCTTCTCCAGCAGCTTAACAGTATTATATTATCTTAAAAGGCCAATCCCAAAATGAGCAAGCCTAGGTCGACAGTAGCAAGGACAATCTTCCTGAATGCAGAAGAAAGAAACCTTGGGAGGACCATGACTCAAAAATGACTCATCCTCCTTGGGTATTAACAGTATAATGAAACCAACAACAACAGATAATTGACAAGATCTTGAGATATTGAGTCCTCGGTGGGAAGTCCTTGGATGCACATTGTCTCCTGATAACTGAACAGTGGAAGGAGTTATTGCACTCCGGTCGGACCCGGCTATGGTGGGATTGGTTTCTGTTGATGATGATCAGTAGAGTGATGCTGAGGTGGAGGAACATCTAAAGCACGAGGAACCCAGGTTTTACCTCATTATACTGTATATACTGAACATGAGCCTCATGTGTGACCCAACGACATCAATGCGCACTTAACAGTGTTAAAGTGGGACTTGCTTTATAGACACCCTGTGTATAAAGAAGCCTTTTGAAATCAAATGTTAATGGTAGCCTAAATGTAACTCGGACAGACTTACTTCATGGAACTGAGGTGGTTGAGGTACTGAACTGCAGACCAAAAAAGGTCCAGAGATATTAGATCTCACTTCTGCCTTGGTGTCACAACGTGGGTCCTTGAGCAAGGCCTTTAACCTACAATTGCTTGGATTGTAAGGTTGGACCATCTGCTAATCAATCTGGATAAGATAAAAGACTAAATGAACAAATGTAAATGTGTTTTCATGTCTGCTTTACACAGTTCAGCACCACAGAGAGCCTGTGATCACTGTGCCACTATAGACACAATAAACGATTATTGTTTCTTTTTTTTACATTTAAGAGCTGGATTTCTATCATTTCCATTATGTATTCTGAACAGATTCTTTTTCAACTTTTATTGCTCATAGACATTCGTTCAGTAATAAAAGTAGCCAAGGACAAAGCACAAGGATTGTTGTTTGTTTGGATGAAAACAAAAATATGACCACAATTTAGAGATATAGCTATTTATTTATTTATTTTTTATATACCTGGGATACAGTGGTGCTTGCAAACCCTCTTGAATTTTCTATATTCTGTGTAAATATGTGCATATAATCAATGGCAGATTTTCACACCTTAAAGTATAGAATTCGACTTGGTAATTTATTTACTGAGGAACGTGATCCAATATTACATATACGTGAGTGGCAAAGGTATGTGAACCTCTAGGATTAGCAGTTAATTTGAAGGTGAAATTGGAGTCAGGTGGTTTCAGGCAATGATGACAATCAGGTGTGTAAGAGTGGGCACCCTGTTGTAGTTATAGAACAAGGATCTATCAGAGTCTAATCTTCACAACACAAGGCCATGGACATGCATCAGTATGAACAACTGAGCTTTCTGAGGTCTTCATCAGGCTGGCAAAACCAATTATGAGACACGACCTGCCATATAAATGCGTTTAATTTTATGTCTATGTTTTCTGCATGTCTTATTTGTCATACAGGACAATGACTGGTAAAGGACTGGCAGTGACACTTAGGGGTGTAGACAACAAATCTAAATCAAAGGTGCCTGAGGTAAGCCATAAAGTTAATAGTCAGTATACATGTCCACTGTGTATAAAAAAGATTGGCCACACAGAAAAATGACATGACTATAAGTTTTAGCCACTCAGGCTTTTGGAAACACGCAGGGGCATTATGGGAAATGTAGTGCCTGTAGTGAATTTGACTACATGACTTTTTACCACCGTGATTTGATGGGGGCACCGCAGTCATTTAGCAGACGCCCTTATCAAGAGTGACTAACAATTAATACGGTCTTACAATCTGAGCAATTGTAAGGCCTTGCTCAGGGACCCAACTGAGGCAGAGGTGGGATTTGAACCCTGGACCTTCTGATCCATAGTCCAGTACTTTAACCACTAGGCCACCACAGTCTGACGACACCCCAAGGTGGACCCTAAAGGAACTGAAGGGATTCTCATAAAGCTACAAAAATATTGCAGTATTATACTTGTTACAGTATATACCAACCTTAAATAGCTGAAAGGATTAAATGTATGGGTGCCAATGAATGTGACATGTATTTAAACCACTGTATGTTGTTGAACTAAATATTCTTTAATTCTGATATTCTTTAAAGGGTGAAAATGGAGCGGCATATGATGTTAATCCTCCAACAAAGAAGATGAAGGGGCAGTGTACCAAATCAGCCCCTGCAGAAATGACTGATGGCTTCGACACAGCATGGTCAGGTAAGGTTTATCTAAGCTGCTTCGTATCTGCACTTTTTACTGCTTATTAATTACTTCTGTGGTTTATAACGTAAGTTAATATTTTGTGTGGCATCTTGTGTCCTGGCCCATCCCCTGTTAATCCATTCTTATCAATGAGATGATGAGATGATACTCATTGTCAAACATACAGCTGCGGAAAAAATGAAACCATCAAAAAGAAAAGAATCATCCAATTTGAAACCCTCATGCTGGGCTGATCACGGGACATGCACCCGCCTACTTTCATTCGCTCCTTAAGGCTTATGTCACTGCGCTCCTCCAATGAACGACATCTAGCTTCGCCAAAACTACACACAAAGCAATCCAGGCTGTTCTTATTCCTCTTTCCCCGATGGTGGAGCAAGCTGCCAAGTGCTTCAAGAGCAGGGGCTTAGCTCGGTACCTTCAAGAAGCTCCTGAAGACCGAGCTCTTCAAAGAGCACTTACTCACCTAACACTCCTAAGAAACGCACTTTGGTTTCTACTTTTGGTTCTTATAATTATTTTACCTTGCACACTTATGTCATCCCTCTTATTATTTAAGTAACTTATCACTTGTAAGTCTCTCTGGATAAAACTGTCAGCTAAATGTAATGAAATGTAAAGAAAAAGTTTATCTGGCTTTGGTACTGTGTGTAGGTACTGTGTATGTTTGAGTGAATCAGAAAATATTAGTTTTATTCTATAATTTATCTTGTTTATCTTAATTTATCGGCAGCAATGACAAGAGGATGCAATGGTGATTAGAACTAGAAATAATACAAAGTAAAAAAAGTAGATTTTTATTCATTAACAAAACAGTGCTGTTGTTTTAACTTAGGAAGGTTCAGAAATCATTATTTCAATCACAGCTTTCAAATGTATTTTACTTTGCCTAAATAAATCAAATTTGGCTCAGGTGATCACCTATTCAGTACTTTAAGTGAAATCTGTCGGTTTGGGTTGGAATTCATTAGATACTGGAATAAAATTGCTGCCATTTAGGTATGTAGATACGCTGAGTTTGACAAAATATGAATTGGTCTCTGAATTATTTCCAGAGCCGTATGTTTAGCACGCAGTATATTTACCTAACAGTCTACCTGATATATAAAATCATTTTCCATTTGTATTATTTACTGTATTTAATGCACTTTTTACTCCCACATTTCCTGGTCATCTCCAGAATTCACAGGGCACAGATGAGCATGTACACTGAACGGGGCGTCAGGGTTGTTATGGCACTGGGAGATAATTGCCCTGTCCAGCTTGTCCTCCCTTAGGCACAGCCTATTCATTACTGTGTGACATAAGACCTGGCCAGAAGGCACCACCAGCACCAAAAGCCGTGTCACAGTAGTTGTGGATATTGTATATTAGACTATGTAGTAATACAGGGTATCCATGAGTGATGCGAATTTTTCTTTTTTGTAAAGATGCTGTCAAAGAGATCAACCACCTTTTTCGAAAATACTCTGATATCCTGCGGTAAGTTCAGAGTCAGTCAGTAAAAAACACACACATATACAGTAGGGGAGCAAAGCTTGAAGACCATTAGTGAATTATTTTCTCTTTTGCTCATGGTTTGACTTATCCGGAGCATTACTACATTTAGTTTAGTTTTTCAGTGTTCTTAATCAATAATAATAAGACAAATTGATCTACTTGGCTCTGACGTTTTTAAATGCTTATTACCTGCTGTTCAGAGAGAGAGCTGCGATTGATGCGGCACAGGTTGAGGAGCTGGAGAATATTCTGTCTGAAGCCATGAGCTTACAATCACAACTCAAAGAGAAGAAGGAACATCTGAGACGGTCCTTGGCTATTATCTCTGATAAACTACAGGGGTAGATGACTGACAGATATGCAGGGAAAGTGGAAGTTCTGATGTTCTTGTTATATACGTCACATTTGCGTTGCATTTCCAGTTTCAGTTTTCAAACTTAAGGAATCTCCGTTGTTTGGAAGGATAGTTCATTTTATGCTGTGATGTTTATGCCAAAGAGTAGAATTAGACATGCAGACGTTTTGTTTAACGTGCTAGTCTAAATAACAAATGGAGTAAATAGCCAGGTGTTACAGCTAAATTTAGTATCTTGAGATAGCTCTCCTGAGAGGTGTTTAATGACATGGTATGTGGTCTGTTGTGAGGGATCCTAATATGGTAGGATTTCCATAGAGCTGAGTTATTCATGTAGTGCACATTTATGTGAATATTAAACTCATAAGATGTGGTTACTTGTGGTGTCCTAAAAACAGATTCCATCAGTGATTTCTAAAAGCCCCTGCCACTTTTATGCCTGCCTATTCAAGACTTCATCCTTTTTTCCCCAATTAAGGTGGATTTAGGTCCAGTAATTTTGAGATCCAAATATGGTAAATGCAATACAGATCGTATCTGTTTTATGATGGTCTAGTTTGTAAACATTCAGCAGAACTCATACTCATATCTGAATTGAGATTTGATTTTTTTTCCATGGCAGATGATAATATAGATGTTTTGCATCCAGGAAGCAGCAACCTTAGTCTGCCAATGTACTAACCATTTTGTCGTTGTTTTTCACTTTCAATGCATTTTTCAGTGCATTGCCTGAAATATTCAATACCTAATTATAAAATGTACGTTGTGTTAATGAATTTTGCCTCTCATGATATGTAAAGTATGTATTACTACTCAGTTTACCAAACATTAGGATGGATTTTTTTCGATTTGTGAAACTTACGAAGGATTTTTCTGTACACTGTTGACATTGCCATTCGCATACCTTAGAGGCCTGGGAGTAACCACTCTATTTAAATAATGACATTGAGCAGGTGAGTCTACACTCTGATCCCTCTGAAACACTCTGTACTTTTTCCCCCCTGATGTGACCATGACATTACCACCACCATGCTTTACAGATGAGCTTGTGGCCTTGGATCTTGGGCCGCTCCCTTCTTCCGCCACACTTTGGCCTTTCCATCACTTTGGTAGAGGTTAATTTAGGTTTCATCAGTCCATAGGACTGTGTTCCAGAATTTCTGTGGCTCATCTCTGTACTTTCTGGCAAACTCCAATCTGGCCTTCCGATTCTTGCTACTGATGAGAGGTTTGCATCGTGCTGTAAGGCCTCCATAACTCTGCTCTTGGAGTCTTCTCCGAACAGTGGACTGGGATACCTTCACCTTTGCTCTATGTAGGTCGTTGGTGATCTGGCTTACTTTTTTTTAATCACATCTGATGAAAACTACCAGGAAATAAAAGCTGAGATACTGAACTCTTGTCTCATACTAACCTTTTTGTCTTAAATCGAAATGACTTTGGTGCACAACAAAAACAAGAAAATTTGCCTTGCCGTTCCAAGTATTTTGGAGGGGACTGTAAAATCAAACTGCTGTAAAACCAAACTGAGTCCACAAAATTTTATTTTGGTTAGACTTGGTTGAGCATTCAAATCTGACAGGGCAGATTCATAACACTGACTGACAGAGCAACTTTTATACACACAGAAATGCTGTTAGAAGGTTTTCTTTCTGGACGATATAACAATCTAGTACTTTTTCTGCACCGCTTTATCCCAGACTTAATTCACTTGTGATTGACACGCTTGGTTTATCACCAATCAATATGATTAAAGTTGAAATTGGATAATACAGAATGCGGAGCATATAGAAGGTTATAATCAATGACATACATGTAAGTTCCACATTTCATGGTGTTGCCCAGAGATTACAGATTAATGTCCAAGGATACAAATGATGAAGAGAATTAAGGCTAGGCAAGACATTAGAAAATAAATTAACGTATTTAAGGCCATGCAAAATACTGTAAAATTATTTCAACTTTAAATGGCTGTTGCCTACAGAAGGTGTAATTTTTCCAAATGTGGTGCTTCCAACAGTAAGTGAGCACAGTTGATTTCAACTTAGGAAAAAAAACTGTCTAATATACGAAGACCTGAAATGGATTTTTTTAAAGGTTGTTTAAATAAATCGATATGAACTATGGCAAATGTTGTTACCCAAAAATTACATGTTCTACTTGGAACGATTGTAACACAACTGCCAAATAACCACAGATACGGTTATAACTTTAGCAAAGAAAAAAAGCCCCTCAAATTAATATTTTCGAATCAATGCAGTATCTGGCCAAGATCATAGCTTTATAGAATTTACATATAGTTCCATCGCAAAAGTGTACAATCAGCTGGGAGATGATGAAGGAAGTTTGAGGTCCTGAAATGTTTCCCCTAAAAAGAGTCCATTTATTTACTCCAGAGCAGTGCCACTGCTTTGCAAATTCCCACATCGTGATAATTGAAGTAGCAGAGACCTGCAAATGTGATGCTGGACAGAACAAAGAGACCCGCTTTGGCCATCTTGACTTTCGCTTCACCATGAACGTAGTCTGTCACAACCTGGCCCAAACCCCTGCAAGAGAAAATTTCCACCATCATGTATATTTTATGTATGTATGTGTATATATATATATATATATATATATATATATATATACACACATTTTTTTTTTTTTTTTTTTTTTTAATTATTCTTAAACTTGCATTTGAACCCATAGTGCTCAGTTGAAGCTAAGCATTTGCTTACCAGTGACCATGCAGAGTAAGTGCTGCTGCCAGGGAATAGTCCATGACAGGGCCTGGGTACATATAGGCCACAGGACCAATGCTTAGAAGAAGTACACTTAGTGCCCGCTCTGCTGTCCAGTGCCTTGAGGCAGCTTTAGAGTCCGAGCCTGCTGCAAGACAGAAATTATGAAGGAGCCTGGAACAGGAGATCCCACAGTCCATGCAAACAGCCATGTACCTGTTTATATTATATTTTGTTTTGTTTTTTAAGTCCGCTTACCATAATACGATGGTGTTGCGTGAATCTTGGCTTTGAGCAGATATGGATGATCCTGATCCCTTTTATGTGCAGGTAGAGGTCTGACAAGTGAGGCAGTGGGAAACAATATAGCTGTGGACAATGAATAAGAAATAAACCATTTGGCACAAATAAAAGAAAGAAAGAAAAGGTCTGTTCTTATGTTACAAAGATTAATATGCAACTCCTGACTGTGTATTAACAAACTAAAGTAGACAAGTGTAACAAAAAAGACGTTTCCACAGTAAGGTTGAAAGCTTTTCTACATTTGTTTGTCAGTGATGTTCTTTCGTGGATTTGTAGCCACAATTACACTTTGACCAATGATAAAATCATTAATGCAATACCTCTTCTGGCTTGTTGATTTAATGTGTTATACTGCCAAATTGTACACTGACTTGGAGCACAAGGAACTTACAGGCCAGCAACAATACCAGGTACAGTCATTGACCCAGACAAGCCCTGGATCCATACAGCCAAGCTCTGAATCACACCTGCTGAGCTCTGGATCAGTAGCAGGTACAGACTCGGCAACCCCTAAATGGACACTGGGTACAGGCACAATGCCCATGATGACCCCTGAATGGACACTGGGTACAGGCACAATGCCCATGATGACCCCTGAATGGACACTGGGTACAGGCACAATGCCCATGATGACCCCTGAATGGACACTGGGTACAGGCACAATGCCCATGATG
>JAUZST010012568.1:0-36208 GCA_034779995.1 Parotocinclus haroldoi
TATATATATATTTTTTTTTTTTTTTTTGTCATATTTATACACTCAAGTTTCTGCATGTTTTTCTACAAGCTCTTTTAGAACAAGCGCCTTTCATTGAGTAATGATTCACTGTTCCATATGAACAATGTCTATACAAAGCATTAGAAATAAATTCCCAATTGAATCTAAATCTTTTCCATGCATTTACTGCAGTTCATCTCACTACATGGCAACGACCTATGTGTACCAATCAAAAAGACACATAAGAGACTAGCATATGTACTGTAGACACTAGTATTCTGGTCAACCAACTTGAACAGAAACACCAGCAAAGCAATTCATGTTCACCAGCTAAACCATCATTAGAGCATCTTGCACGTGGAATATGCATACTGTACTGTATGTTCCTTATGACTGACCAGCAAACCAGCAACCAAAACACAACATACTCTAAACATTGCTGTTTGTTTAATGGTTTTGATGCAACAGTAAATCAAACAGTGACTTTAAAATGTGTCACTCTGTTTCTAAATGCTATTTCTCAAGAGTGCTATTTGTGAATTAAACAAAATTCAGCCAGGATCAGCATATGTTATGTTATGTTATGTTATGTAGGCTGGAATGCTGGTAAATGAAAGTTGCATGAGCTGCATGTTGGTTTGTGCATTGCTGGTCTGGTAAAGGTTTAGCTTTGAAACTTGCAGGGTCTTACTGGTAAAGATGTCTGTCTAGCCTACCAGTGTCCAAAATGCAAGCTATATATTGGTCTTTGCTGGTTTTAGCAGGTAGCATGCATTTCACATTTTGTCTGGTCAACATAAATATATTGCAACATATTTAAAAATGTTGGGACAGGGTAATTTAGGGCTAGTAGTAGTATCAAGTAACATATAAATAATATAAATATTTTGATATAATTTCAAACAGATAACGTCAACTGGTGATTCTAATTGAGCTTTGGCACAAAAACAGCATCCAGGACAGCCTTTTAGGAGCAAAGATAGGCAGAGGAATTTCAATTTGAAATTAAAGTCATAGTAAATGTAAGGAAAGCTGCATTTTCCTTACTACCCCAACTATTTCTGATATTGCGGTTAGGAGGATTGCATTTTCTTGGACGTAATTTACAACCTGTCAGCACCAGGATGTAATAAACCTTTGCATATCAATCAGTGGCAACATTTTATGGTAATTAACCTAATGAGAGATATATCAGTCTACCAAAAATATTGAAATATTTAAATGCTGTCCGCTGTTGTTTCAAATTCGATTTCCATCTCTGAGAAATCAGCATGACGCAGATGGCGTAGCAGTCCTTATTGATTTTTACCATGTCAATATTTCTCCTTCATAATAAATAACCCATGCCAACTGCAAAATAACAATCAGGTCTGTGACAATAAAAAAAAAATCTATGGACAGAGAAAAATACGAACACAACCAGAGTAAGCACTGCTACAATGTTATACCCTCCGGTGATTTTTCTCTGGGTTTTTTGATTGCATGCTTTATTATCTGTAATGTGTTGTTCTTAATTATAAATTTTCTCGAGTCTGCCATGCCTATCCAATCCTACTGCCAATGTCTGCACAGAGAATGTAATGCCCAAGGAAAGGCTACCTTCTGAAGCCTAAGCATTTAGTAACAGTATGATCTAGCAAGCTAGTATAGTATGCACAGACATTCATCAGTATGAATTAAAGAGGGGAAATACTTCATTTTTCTCACTATGATTTCTCCAGGCTAAAGAGACTTATTTATGGCAACAGCTGAGGCCTAATGAGATTCAGGCTCGGGGCTAGATCCCTTTCTGTTGGTGACAGATTAGAAAAAGTTTGGCTGTTCTTATGATTCAACTTACTCCAGGAAATGACTTTTTGGATTTATGCGCTCTCAAAGCTCCTCAAGGTAATATAGAACCAGCGTGCTAATTAAATGGCCACTTGCTACTCTCCTGGGCCCTGGACAGTCTAAATGGTGTAAACAATGAGGCTAACAGCAGTCAGATGGGGTTTGTTGGTCCTGATAGTGGCTGGAGCCTTCTAGATCATTACAGCATGAAGCATTATTCTCAACGGTCCAATCAGATTATCAATGTCAGTCTTGTTAAGAAAGCTTGGATCTTCTACAGCGGCCTGCCTCTCGCTCGTTTGAACATCGATGTTTTTGATTTGGATCAATTTCACTGGCTGTTGAGGAGAAAAGGACTGGAAAATGCCGCATTTGTACTGCATGAGCTGCTCGTGCAGGCTTCAGCAGGTTTCAGCAGCAGCCAAACCCAGCCAAGCCTTTACGTCCAAATACTAACGCAGCCTCTTGGAGGCATTCCAAAGGATTGTAAAATGCTTATGAAACAGTGTGAATAGTACCAGCAAACGAGTTGCAGTAACACCCACAGTGCCCTAAAGTAGGAAAAGGGTGTTTGAGTAGTGTTGATGCAGCAAGGGAAGGTGGCAGATCTTGAATCAAACCCTTGGTGTCACGAGAGCTTAGTCAGAATTTCATTGCATCAAGGCAAAGGTTCTCAAAGTAATTCACACTACTATTACCATCCTTTATTCATATTTTAAAACTGGTACAAAACATATGCAGCGAAAATGCTGATTAATATTTCTGTATTTCTGACATACTGTGAATCTGCACAGCTGTGTTATGATTCATGGCTTCTTTTGTAATGCTGGGATTGGGAAGAGATCCCAAACCAGAACCAGTGTAAAAGCTAGTGCATTTCAAATGTAAGCTGCCAGAAGATAAATGCCAATGTATACAACGTTTTGATATAGTGTAAAAAAAAAGAAGACAGACACCTGCTTTCAATTAATATAAAATGTATTAATAATACATATTAATTGTTGTTTATGTTACATTTTTAAATTTTCAGAATATCAGATTGTTTGTCTGTTATATAATTTGAACACATTAACGCAGTCACATATTGCGTTTCGATGGTATGGTTTATACTGATACACCACATTTCCGTTCAGGAAGGAAATGATCAGCAGTTTAAATATCAGAAATTATAAATGGAGCAAGAAGTAGGAATATGAACAAAATACTGCACTATGTTGATGAAATGCAAACAATACATTCGTCACAAGTTTTCTTTTTTTATTATGATCTGGTATATATGAGTCATAGGTTTATCCACTGAAGAACTGGATATTGTTTCAACCCAATATCCTGAATTCAGTGGTGATTCCAAAACTGTACGTTAATAAACACATCTTAAAACCCCAAATTAGAAAACGTTGAGACAGTATGGAAATTGCAATTTACAAAACACAGGCGCACAGTTCCTTACATTGGAGAGTATAAACCCAAGATGTGGCATGTTTTGTCTGGTTAGCTGCATTTATTTTTTTAATAAACATCCATGGATTATGACAAAATAATGTCATAGTAGCAAACTTTATTATGCAAAGTAAGAAAGCAGCCCAATTACCTGCTGCTGAAATGCTGTTGCTAAAAACTTTGTCAAGCAGTTAAAAACGCTTCAGCTTTTTGACAGGTTATATTTCCATTGTTCTGCAGGTGTTTCATAAGATATGTGTTGTCAACAACAACAGTTCCTTTGGCACCTTAATTCATTTTGAAGTAATTCATAATTCATTAACGTTAAACCTTTGTTGCATGTTTATACTCTATCCATGTAGTAAAGAAGTGTAAAGATATGACTGTAAATTTGTTTTTGGTTTTCAGAAATTCCTAATGACCCTTCATCTCCATATGCATGTCCATTTTCATAATGTTCATTCATTCATTTACTTTCTTATCCCCTTAGAGTCTGCAAGTCCTCCCAGTGTCTGCGTGGGTTTACTCCGGGCACTCGAGTTTCCTCCCACAACCCAAAGATATGCATGTTAGGTTAATTGATTAAGCTAAACTGCTACTGATTGAGTGTACAGATATAACTAGTCTTGAGGTAACCTAGCATACAGATGCAACCTTTTGTGTGTCGCTGAAATGGCCACCGATGCTGATAGAGACATTAAATAAAAGCAAATACACAAAAATATTTTATTCTCTTGACAAGGTAGCAGGGGACCCGGTAGCTAGCTAGCCATGCAGGAAGAAGCCTAGACTCTGTGCCAGTCCATCAACACACTCATACACCCACTATCACACTAAGGGTGTTAATGAGTAGGCTCCTTTAATACTGTAATGGAAAAATCCATGTAAATCTGAAATAAAATAACAGTATATCATCCTCACTTTTGCTTCATACTTTCTGAATGTTAAATTACAATAGGAGATCCAGCCTACTTTAAAATATAACATGACTAGTTTGCATTGTCTACCTTTCTTAAAACAAGCACTTGTTTTAATGTCAAAATAAACTCCTGCACACATCCGTTAGTAATTAGTTCTCTTCAGGGCAGTACTTCCATGTGGAATATGTGGTAGGTTTTATAATTGATATTCAAAACAATTTAATGGCTCACCATTGTTGTCTCAGCAATGGATCCAAAACTGTTAATAAAAATGTTGCAGGTGACATTCACAGGTGGACCTGAAAAGAAAAATCAAAAATATGTTAGCATGCAAAATGTACGCTAGCCCATAAGATCCTGGCATAATGTATCATCTTGATGCATGCTCATTCACAGTTTACCCTGTGTCTAGGTAAACTGATTCAACTTTCTTGAATGGCATAATGTAATAACTCAACTTTTTAACACACTATAAGACGATGATTATCAAAACTTGCCTGCTGCTTAGAAGATCATTTACTTATTACAGTTTATCAAACCTTATCCTTGTAAAGGTTATTTACAAAATGACACGGACTAATTTCAATAAGATATAGATGCTGGTAAGACACTTCATTAACAAATTCCCCTCAGGTGACTTGATCAAGGTTACAGAAAATAATTTAATGTTGCAGTGACCCTCTTTATTGGACCAGCATAGTAGCTTGTAAAAGCATTAATGAGATTGGGTTGTGGCAGGACTCTCTATTCTCTGTAACAAGCAAGCCGATATTTGTTAAATTGTCGTGTCAGCTGTTTGGTAAAAATGATTGCATAATTAATAAATTGTGTTTATTTTATAACTTATGATTGGTAACGCGTTTTCTTCTTCATTACGCTAAATATTGTCTTTTTTGCCAAAGACACAAATGTATAACAAATAAAACAAAAGACATGTCAAAAAGGTTTTCCTCTACTAAACATGAAAGTTACTAACACAGTCATCATATGGTTGTCACACTTGGTACAGTGAATGAGGAAAAGGAATGAGATAAGTGCAAGTGGTGTATAATAAGAACACATTGAGCACAGGTGCAAGACACACAGACAAGATGCGATTTACATTGGGTGTAAAGTGTGAAATGGGCAAGACTAACATACAGAGGCTAGCAGACAAGGCAAATACAGAGGCTTACAATTTTAATACAAGGCTAACACAAAGACAGTTGGAAACAGAGGCAATGGTTGCTAATATAAACAACGAGATTAACAGTAACTGTGAACACAGGGCACAACACAGAATAGGGTACAGCACAGGAAACAAGAACACACAAGACAAGGAACAGTGCATAAAACAGAAACAAAATGTAACACAAGAGTAACAGGAGAAACCCGAGTGGCAGGAACAACAAGAGTAAAAGGAACAGGAACCAACTGACTAGATAAGCAAAGACAAGACCCAACAAGAGGTGAAGTGATAGGACCTTAAATAAAAGGGAAACAGCAGTCAGTAACCAAGCAAATGAAAATAAAGAGTTAGCAGGTTTTGTAGGGTGATGGATCTACCAGATTGTTCCTAGTGCCCATCGTAACAACCCAAAGTGCTTCAGATACAGCAAATCACGTGCTTCTCATTTTTTTTCTGCTCAGGCTTTAGGGCATCTCAGGTGCTGAATAAGTAGATTACTGGAGAGGAACATGTCAGTTTGCAATGGAGTGCAGTTTAGGGTGAAAAAAACATAGACCCAGAGGAATATATTACCTCAGTATGTACCCTAAGCTTTTCTGTCATAGCACAAAAACGGACATGGCATAAAAAATAATTGTAGAAAAACATAAAAATATCTGCGTCCAAATAAAGTATTTCAGTGTCAGCATGTTTTAGTGTGTGTACATGGTCTATGAACTGCTTTATGGTGCTGGTGCCTTCTTTACCCTGAATAATGCATTTCTTATGCTAATTTTTCTGAATTTGTCATTGCTAGGGAGCTTTATCATGCCTTCAGTTAGGGATGAAGAGCAGAGAGTGATTATTAACTGTAAGACTGAGGTAACTCATCACCCAGAATGATTTCCATACTTTTGCCAAATGGTCTTGGTAAACCACCCAACAGGTCTGGGAATTTATGCTGACATTAATTTGATAGATTAACACATATTAATCCATTATTGAAATTGTACCATGCGGTTTTCAGGTTAAAGTTAATATGCAGGAAGTCTCTGATTTGTGATATTTTGGTTTGCTTTCTGAAGGGACACCGATAATAAAGCAGAAACTGTATTCCATTTTTTTTATTTCACAAGTGGTATGCAGTATGATAGTGTTCTTCAAACACTGGAAATCCGGCAGCAGCCAGGTGATGGAGATGATCAGCTGCACCATCAGTCTGCCAATATTCAATGAATTACAAAAGATATTCAACACTTTATTATAAAATAAGCTCTGCTTTTGGCCAACTACATTAATGAAATGGTTTTAAGCAAGTTTAAGGTAGGCTATGATACATAAAAGATATATACTGCTTACAAAAAATGAGAAATTAGGAATTAAATATCCCCTTATTTTTGAGAGCAATATATTACACTCCTCGAGTTATAAAACATTCAATTTGAGGATGGATTTGTCCCCATCATGTTCCCATCAAGAATGAATCCCCATCATAAATAGGGGACTACATGTAATCCAGATAACAATTATTTTTTGTTATATAATTATTTTATTATTATTATTATAAAATATTATTTCAATTATTTCACACATAAGTAAAAAAAAAAGAAATACCAGCCACCAACATCCTGAAGGCAGCATTATGTGAACACTGATGAAGGATTAGGAGATTAGAATTACGACCACACACCACACACATTGTCACTGCAGTGCTGAGAATGATCTACCACCCAAAAAGTACCTGATCTGTGGGGGCCCTGGACATTAGATAGAGTAAAATGGATAAAAAAAAAACTTATGTACAGAAACAAATTAACCTAAAACAGTCTATAATTACAGTACTATGAGTTTAAGAGTTGTACCTTATAAAGTGACCAATATGTATAAATGAGGTGGCACAGAGGGCAATGAGAAGACAAAAGACAAAATTCAAATAAAGGAAAATTATGTTTACCTTCATATATCAGGGAACAAATATAACAAAATTACAGCTCACAAAACTTAGGGGATACCCTAAAATGAAATATCCCATAGTGAAATATAATCTAATTTATGTGAGCAGTGTACCAAGAATGTTCAAATATTTTTCAAAGGTAATGCTTTTCACACAAAAGATTATGCTGATTAAAGGATTTGTAATTAAACATATTACACACTTTTATTACATTCTTTTTTTTACTTAAATGGTAATTACATTTGAGGGGAAATGCAAGCTAGAAGCAGACTTTTGGCGCCCAGTGTTCTGAGTATGTATAATTATGAATGATGACTATTCAATATACCGTGGTTATTATAGAAAAGCAAAAAGCACTTACGGTCAGTATTACTTTCATATTTATATGTAATACCTCCTATCTAAAATTAAGTCCATACTTTAATCAGCGTCTCTAGTGAGACAAACCCTCATCTTGGCTCACACGTCTCCACACCCTCTTTACAGAAATGACAAGACGCGTACTATGTAGTTAAGAAGCGTACCACGTTTCACTGCGCTTCTGTATATATTGCGGGATAATAAACACAACACACCCTCCATAACGGAGCTATTTTGTCCCCTAGAGGAGAGCCGATCAGTGAAGTTCTGGGTTTTGGAAGCTTTCTCGCCGCAGGCAAAAACAAAGAGCTAACAGTTCTTTAAAGGATCCGTAAAAATCTAGACATTACTCTGATTGTTTCATTATTTAGAGTAATACATCAATTTTATGGCTTCCTCATAGGTGAATGTAACCTGCAGACAAATTATATTTTTGCCTAGCAATGCAAAACAGGCTCTATCTCGAGACTGATCACCATTCAATTAACCAGCACTGCAACCAAGCAGCCTGGCGACATGTTTATAACCGTTCCTTACACAATGTGCTACCTCAGCCAACTCGTCAATACTAATGTTAGAATGTAGTAGTGCTTTGAGAATAACAACAGAGACCCATCTCATCCCCAACAGAATATCATGGCCGAGCTGATGTGACCACTTGATACCCATCTAAGCAAAGGACACAAATTGTGTTACTGTAGACAGGCTCTCGAGATGCCTCTCTGATGAGTGGAGAGACACTAAACAAAACACAGCACATAAATAAGTACAGCTTAATGATATTGCTTATGTTAAAAAAATCCAGCTGCTCTCAGCAGAATCACAATACCCATGGTACATTAAATATTCACATGGCTCGGGCAGTACCTAGAAGGTGTTGGCAGGCAAGTTTTTTTTATTGAACTAATATACAGAATATTGCTCACATGCATATATAAGTAGGGTCCAACTTGTATATCCCTCTCTGCAAAGGAAGATGTAAAGTGCTCTCCATTTGCCCCTTTCAGATCCCCAAGCCCCCGTGTGTCAACACTGGATCTAATGTCAAGGGCTCTCTTCTGTTCTTCCTCCATAAGGACCTGAGCTGACTCAGAGTAAATCTGTTGACACAGAGCACTTTCTAGTCTGAATAGCTGCTTTAATGTAGAAAAATAAGCACGTCAACCCGACTGAACAAAGATGTCAAATTAAAACTGCCTTGTTCTATAAACAAGGAAAGGGAAATTATAGAAGCAATGCACGGAATTTAACGTTAATGTAAAAAAATCCATATTCGGTCATTTTCAATTCCTCATATTGTTATGGTGAATTATACTACAACTCAAGTGTGAAGTGAATAAAATCATATAATGCCTAAGTGTATTACACAGGAGTAGGATCCAAAGAGATTTTCTTTCCAGTGGGATGAATGTTTTAATCATGTGTTTCTCAAAATTCCCCTTTTCAAGGTAACTGAGCTTTATTTTTGAGCCTCAGCAGAAAAGTCACAACCATATGAGATTCTGAGAGAACATAACTGGCTGTGGTATAATGGTATGAGGTGACACTCTTGAGCTTAGGCCTACATGAGCTCAGGGACTGTGGTGGCGAATTGGTTTAGATACTGGGCATGATGGTCCTAGATTTAAATCCTTCCTCTGCTAGCTACCACTGTTGGTTCCCTGAGCACAGTCCTTAATCCACGATTGTATGATCAGTTGTAAGTCGTTCTGGATGAGGGCTGCTAAATGGCTTACTGTATTTAAATTCATTCATTCATTCATTCATTGTTTTATCAGTGTAATCCTTAGTCAGTGTCGCGGGATAGTTAGTGCCCAGCCGGCGTATGGCAGGAACAACCCTAGGCGGAACACCAATCCACTGTATAATGTATTTAAATGTATGTCAAGGCAAGTCAAGAAAGATTTATTTATATGGTGCCCTTTTTGAGAGGAAATTGAAATCCTAAATCATTTTAACAGCATAACTTATAGCTTAAACTATAGATTTATCCTAAACTATAGATGACAGATCAAATCTGTGCAACATCATGCTGCAGGATATTCAGGAGTATTACATCAAATTCCCAATTAATATTGTAAAAGTATACAGTGTGAAAGTGTATAGATTTGATATTTTATCTTTTACATTTAAGCCCCATTTCCGTCAGTGGAAAGAACCTGAAAAAAAGGTTAAAAAAAAATCTCCCTGCTAAAAAAAGTGTGCGCAATTTATGATAATCCATGAATACAAATGGGATGCTATTTCTGTTTTAGAAAACAGGAGGACTGACTCATGAGTGACTCATGTGAAACTCATGGTTTGATTTTTCTGTGTTGAAATTCATTTAGCGTTTCTGAAGGGTAAATAGTTGCCTCACGTTGCTTGAAGCAATGCAAAATGTATTAAGCATTCATAATAAAGAAATACATAAAGAGTTTTTTTCTTGTAATTGAAACTAATTCCGCTCCTATGCTTGGAGGTGGAGTTTGTATGGATTAGAGCTTTTTATTTCTATTTCACGAAGTTGGGCGTCTGCACACGCTGAAATACCTCTATTCAACCATCTTGGCTGAAGAGCCAAAGCACACGACTCTATCTGCATTCTGCTTACACACACAGTTGAAGATTGCCTATCCAAGCCACAATATCATCCAGATAAGGAGAGAGATTAGAACATAGCCCAGCCATCCATCATTGTGTATCTCATTCTGCTAGCGGCGACCCCCACCATTAGAAAGACTGTATTAAAATTCAGAGAAGCCAGGCTGCTGCAGGCCAGGCTTGGAGAGTCTGAGGCGTCAAATCTGCAACTACTGACAGGTTGCTAAATCACCAGCGTCCCTTTCCTGGCCCTAAGGCCAGCACTGACTGACGTGTGGACATGACAGCCTTGTGCATGGAGAGGGACATAAATCAATAGGAGGGCCATGACATGCAGCCCAGGATGAAGAGTGAATTGACTGGGGTGTGATTATACTGGCTTATGAGGTTAGCTTATCCCCTCCAGCTCACATGAAGGATGGGACAAACTGGTCAACAACCTAGTAGTACCATTTAAATTGAGACTGTGATGTAATGACCATGTGCCAGTTTAAAGGTATCTTCCTTTATACCTGTATTTATTTATACATTATGCATATGACAGTAATAGTGATGACAGATAGATCTTCTGTATTTGTTTGCCATTGTGGTCTTATAGAAGTGAAATGTCCTCCTGATTAGTGAAATAGTGTTTAGAGGGATACAAAATTTCTGCACAAGATGGAAGTTCCAGGCTTAAATTCAGGGTCAGGTTCATGTTCAGACTGTGCCAAACAAAAACAGCTTTCAGTTGGTTCTTAGTTAATGAGCCATTCCACCGTTTTCTACCATTTCCTTCTCCAGGGAGTTGCCTTTTTTACAACACTGACAATTGTTACTCGTCCCTTGTTTTTCACCCTAATTATATATTGTATGTATTGTATATTCACCCTAATATATTCCCAATTCTGAAGATC
This sequence comes from Parotocinclus haroldoi, assembly GCA_034779995.1. NCBI lineage: Eukaryota > Metazoa > Chordata > Actinopteri > Siluriformes > Loricariidae > Parotocinclus > Parotocinclus haroldoi. The sequence continues at coordinate 11,131 of JAUZST010012568.1, forward strand.
ATACAACATACCACAAAGTCACATGTTCAGTGGCAGGTATCATCTGGAACGTTGAAAGACCATGGAAAGACCAATAACTTATTTTTTCCTGTGTATTTCATTATTTTGATTTTGAGATCAACCTCAACTTACCATCCTCTTAACTAAATTATTAATAGATGCTCTTTGTGTATTGTAAAATTATTTTTGGTAAATCAGTCAGTAGAAGTTTAACATAGCACCTCGTGGCAAAAACTTCGTTAGTATATGGAAAAAATAATTGTTGCTCTACATAAAGATTGACAACACAGTGGCCAAGACCATACAGCAAGTTCCACTCAGAACAGGCCTCGCCATGGTCGACTAAATAAGTTGAGTGCACGTGCTCAGCATCATATCCAGAGGTTGACTTTTGAAAATAGATGTACTGCCCGCATTGCTGCAGAGGGCAAAGGGGAGGGGGGTCAGCCTGTCAGTGATCAGATAATACACTGCACACTGTATCAAACTGGTCTACATGGCTGTCAAGAAGGGATCCTCTAAGGACATGGAAGCAGGAGGATCCCCTAGCTCCTGTGTATTGTTTTCACTCGGCATATTTAGCCCATAAACTGAAACACATATTGTGTATTCTCTGTGCGACCATGCATCGAGAACAAAAAGACACAACAACAAAATTATCTACAACAATATGGAAAAACCAGAGTGGATATATAGTGTACATTAAATACGTTACTTCTGTATAGGAGTAAGCATATCTGTCAGTTCAGTAATAGTGTAATGACTACTATTTATTCAGTAAATAAGCTATTCAGTGTTCATATTGAAAGCTGTTATGTAATAACAATTGAAAGTGATTGACCACTAAAGTACTAATCTGTTACTTAGTAGTTATCTATTAGCTAAGTAATCGTCAACTAATGGGTTTGTACTAGGGAACTAATGAGTAATTAACAGTTGAATAGCTATTCATGCCTTCCCATTTTCAACTCCTTCTTGAAAAATGTTTATTTTTTTTTTACCCAGAAGCTAGTCCTTAGCCATGTTTTGATGAGCGGTTCCTCATCCTTGAGCTACTTGGTGTAATTACCCCTCGAGCTGATGTAGTGGTGCAGCAGTAAATTGTCTTGCTATAGCTACATTCCTCTTCAGTCTAAACACTTAAAATGGTTCTGCTTGGAGCAAGCAGTGAAACTCCTGGATACACTTTCCCTCCCCTTAATGTTTCACTGTCACATGGGACTGGTGTTTAATTTATCCTTATTATCAGCTGATAAATGGTGCATCACTATCAAAATGAAAATGCCACCAAGCGTTAAGACGGTTGACGTTGATGTAATGTCTGCAGTAACATGATGCAGTCTGCACTGATGTTTCTTTTAACGTTAAGAAAGTATAAAATATCATGCGTAACAGTAAAGGTAAAAATTGTAAAAACTGTAGTAGGCTAGCAGTTAAAGTATTGGACTATGTAACATAAGGTCTAGAGTTTCAATTTAGTGTTGGGTCCTTGAACAAGGTCTTTAGGCCACAATTATTTGGATTTGTAAGATTTTATAAATTGCAAGTCGCTGTAGATAAGTGTGTCTGTTAAATGACAAAAATGTAAATATAAATGCTAAAATATGAAGTGATATGCCTTATGTACATTGAGGCCTAAAGACCACTAATGAAAAGACTACTTGTAGACCTAAGAAGATCAAGAGGTGGTAACTGTCATTGGGACTGTTATCCAGAAGAGAGCTGTACTAAAAAATTGATACAACAATATATCACAATATTTACTTCCATAATATACTGCATAGATTTTCAGTTCAAAATGTTTAACGGAAAAAAAAAAACATTTAAAATGAGGCGTAAACATAAATCTTGACTTCATGGTACTTATGTGTCATGTGTGGATACATGTAACTAAGTCCCCTTGGTTTCTTGGACTCGTAATACCGCTTGATGCAAGTCAGTTCATTTGGCTGCAGTGCTGCTGACTTACCTATTACATTACAATGACTTGCATTAAGACAACTCAGATGGTACACCTTAACTTTTATTCCAGCTGTTTTTTCTTAAGTAAACTATGTTGAATATCACAACATATTGCAATGTTCATCATATTGCAATACATATTGATATAAATGTACCATGACCTGTATACTTTAATGTGTCTCGCATCGTGAAGTCCTACCCAATACCCATCCCTACCTTGGGAATTTTTTAAAAAGTATGCTGGGATAACGGATCATCATACTTTGCACAAACTGGTAGAGTTCATGTCAGCCTAAATGTATGCTGTCATTACAGCAAAAGGGCAAACATACCAAATACTAGAAATTCCATAGTGTACATACTTTTCTGTATTTATTTGGTGTAGGTACTGTACTGAATAACACTGCCATATATACTGCTCACAATAAATAGGGGATATTTCAAAATAAATATGAAAGAGGATCCCACAAGAACTGCTGAACAATCTGATCCTGTCTATGCCCCATCACTGTCAGTATGTTTTTCTTTGTCTTGGGTGATCATACACCCTACTGAACAGTCAATGTGTGGCATTCTCATCCAGTTTAACATGCTTCTGTTCACCCCCATAAATATGGTACATGAATATGGTACTCACTCACCATTATTGAGTCTGCGTTTCATTTCCATAATTGAACAACCATCTTTGACTTTTCATTTGCTTTTCTGATGATCTTGTTTAATCAAATCAAATGCTTCTTTTTTAATTGCTTCATATTTATTTTGAAATATTCTAACATTTTTGTGAGCAGTATATAAGCATATTCACTAGTGTAATCAAACTTTTAGCCACCACTGCATATGATCATTTTTAAAAGCTCTCAAGTGAATGTACTGAAATACCTAATTGTACCGTGCTCTGCTTTCTAAACAAGAACAAGTAATCTAATAAGACAAAGTTGCATAAAAGTTTCATTATAGGTACAGAATAAGCTGACACAAGAACATTTTTACTTAGCAATACTATAGACCACGGTTTCTTGATAAACTACTCAGTTTTGTCTACTTTGAACCCTAAATTCAACTTAATGAGAGACAGTTCACTGTGGTTTTGGCTCTGCTCTCAAATTACAAAGGTTTCTTTAGTCATCAGCCATTAGCAGGCTAGAGCAATAGCTGAAAATGGAGCTTTGTAGTCATATGTGAACAATAAAATATAACTCGGCCATCTCAATCTGTCATTGGGATCGTTGTTAATAACCTTAATTATATATTTTTACATTCATGTAGCATAATAAAATACTTCAAGAATACTGCAGTGATTCCATTCTTCTAAAATAGAGATTAATTAGTTTAATGCATATCTTGCTATCTAGATCTACCTAGAGATCGCTTCAGGTTTAATTGCAAATTAACATAATGACAAGCTAGTCTGCTACACTATAATTCTTGTAGCTATAATGATTGGTGATTAGCTATATAACAATGGGTGGGCCATTGTTCTACTAAACAGTCCCTGATGCCGGGCATGCCGTCCTTATTCAGAGCAACTTACAATCAGTACAATCTTCCCAGGTGCAATCCAAGTATTTAAGGATAAGGGCCTTGAGCAAGTGCCCACTAGTGTCAGCTTGTCAGTGTAAAGACCTGATCCCTCAACCTCCTGGTCAACAGCCAAGTGTCCAATACCTAACTGCCGAGTCAGCAGTGTTGGAATACAGCATTCAGTGTAGATATGATATTGCTATAAAGCTAATGATCTATGTGGCTAATGCAGATATGTACCTATGGTTAGAGCTGTGTAGCTACTATAGCCTTCGTGGGGTTTGCATGTCTTCCCTGTGTCTGTGAGGGTTTACTCTGGACACTCCAGTTTCCTCCTACATTCCAGAGACATGCCTTAAGTTAATTGCCAGTTGTTTATCTAAATTGCCAGCTGTGCTTTTGTCTAACTATTCTCATTATAACCTTGCTGATGTCATGAACCATTAATGCTGATGTGATGCTGAATAATAAAAAAACTACATCTATAGGTGCTCTGCATTTTGGCTATATCCCCAGACACCCCACATTACAGCTTACCATATGTAAGACATCTTGAAATGGCATGTAAGTAATGTTACTTATGGACTTCCGGGCAGCATCTTGGCATGGTGGGTACTACTACTGCCTCAAAGCAAGAAGGTCCTGGGTTCAATCCCAGGGTGGGGCGGCCTGGGTCCTCTCTGTGTGGAGTCTGTATGTCCTCCCTGTGTCTGCATGGATTTACTCTGGGTAGTTTGGTCTCCCCCCACAGTCCAAAGACAAGCGTGTTAGGTGAATTGATTACTCCAAATTGGCAAAGACTTGGGCATATATAGGACTAGTCTTAAAATAACTTTATGAATAGATATAACCTTGTGTGTGTCTCAGAAGTGGCAACTGATGCCGTTAGCGGAGTTAAGGAAGCCAAAAAAACCCTTCCAAACTTATAACAGGGAGATCGTGAACTCAAGCACTGGCAATGCTAGAGTCATCTGTGGATGGCAGTCTAAGGATAATAGTTGGTGATGCTGTCTTGGTTAAAAGGGATGTTTCTGTCTGCCTTAAAAAAACAATAGCTAACAGAATTAATGAAGCAGAAAACAAACATGACAATCTGCCCCATGATGTTAAAAAAAGGTTGCAGTTTGCAAAAATGAAGAGGCAGACTATGCTAGCCTTCAGCTTCATAAGTTCTTATTGCTGTTTGAAATTAGAGTTTAGTAAGTGCAAATCAGTATTCAGGCAGAAAATTGTATTCAATATGGTTGAATAGCAGTGTTATCTTTTTTTTTAACAAGGACACAGAGCTTTCTAACAGAAGTTTGAAATAACAGTGCTAAGCTAATTTACTACTAGTTTACTATACAAACTTGGCAATACACGGATCAAACAAATATATCAGTTTTTTTTGTTGTAATGTTATATAGCCAATTATATATGCTCTTTTCTTATTCACTTAGACCATTGGGTTTTATATTGTATGGTGCAACAATTTAGTACTAATACTGACTAAAAAAAGCAAAGATCATAATTTTCTGTATTTTGAATGCTGATACGATGCTCACCCACCATTAGCAGCATGACCAGCAAGACAACGCGAGTTCACCAGTCAAACTGGCAACAGACTAGCACTATGATATAACCCAACTCTAAAGTATAACTCAACTTTGATAACAAATTAACATGGATATTGTATGGCCTTGCTGATTGACTAGTATAACAGCATCCAAACATATTGTCTTTTCTGTTTTAGCAGAAGCAATAAATTGCCCATTTATTGGCAATAAATGCTTAGGCAAAATATGTTGGATATGTGAACCCTCTCTTGGAATGGAACTGGTCTTACTGTGACTGGGACTTTGTTAAAACAACAAATATATGGTGGTCTTATACTTTTGTATAGTACCACAAGTAAGTGAACAGAACAATCAAATTACTGATTACTTTTGTGATGTATTAATGTATTATATATTAATGTGATGTTTTTGTTTTTTGAATATGACTATACATGTGATATCAGTTAACTGCTGTTTAAACTAACTGAATTAGGAACTAAGAATAAACAAATCATGTAAAAATAATCTCATATAGGCTGGTCAATTAGTTTCATAATCCATTTGGTAAAAGTTGGTTTATGCTAATCTTTCTTTTCTCGTGATGGTTCCACTGATTAACTTGAGTCAGTGTCCAAAACACAGCATTTTCTGTTTTCCTTGTGTGTTACTCAGAAATATTCAGTTCTCTTAATACCTCTGTTGAAATAGTGCAGTGTGCCTGTTAGAAACGACTTAATATAAAATAACTCCTAAAAATTAATGATTACAATAGATCCAAACAATTAAAAGATACCTTTATATGCAGTAACTTCTTATGGTGGATACTAATTATCAGGAAAAATGTGCACTTTTTATTGGGGGCATGGGGTCATTAAAAAGCTGACTGATATATGCTGTGTAGTAATGTGTGTTTCTAATATTTTAATTGCTAAAACTGGCACACTAACACATCTCTGAGGCTCTGCACGAATCTGCTGGGAGCAAGCCATGCGTACCAAATCTGATTGGCACTGAATAACACGAAATAAAAGCCTCTAATACGGATTCAGTGGTGGTGCTGAGTCAACAGGTTTAATGCTAAATCTGCTCCTCACACACAGACAACCACACACCATGCTGAGAAAAAACATAGCTGCATCTACCATAATCTAGCTTTGTACCAAAATATGTGCACTTGAAATTTGATGAAATCTTTTTAATAGCCTAAAATTGTGTTATGCAGAGTTATAGCAAACAAATGATCCTGTGCTGTGCACCACTCTGGCATAACTTGGGCAGAAACTCAGTTTGTTTATTCATTCAGAATTGCAAAAAGATTTATGGTGCTACAATAACTCTTTCTAAGACTTGAGGGCAAACGCCATTCAGCAAAGCCAAACAAGCCAACTCGATGCAAAAGCAAGAACTGTTTGATACAGGCTCGAGTGCCCAGTGTACACAAAATGTTGTCATCCACTGAGAGGTGAGGGATGATAGCAACCTTGCTCCTAGCCTAAAGCAATCCTACATTTCTGCAGAATTAACCCAGCATAGTCCTACGGAAAACATTTAATTTAATGTACAAATGTAGTGCAAATGTAGTATGTAAATGGTAGCTGATGTGAATTAAATACACCACTATATTTCTGTTCTCCCAAAATAAACCACATGGCATGAACACAACATAGGCATTGCACAGATACTGCTGCTCAGAACACATTTCCACAGTATCAGTGTTAAAACATTTATATACGAACATTAAATGCCATCTACATTTGATCTGATCAATAAAGGATTTAGGTTTCACTCACACCTCTAAATCCCAGTTTAACACATTGATAAGCAAGAATGATCATTTCAGAAGTGTGTACAATCTGAAATATAAACCACAGAAGCTAAACTATACAGAGGTCATGTTCAGAGAGTGGGCACTGACATTTGAAAATAAATAAAGATTGTGTACACAGTGTTCTAGCCACACAAGCAGATATCTTCAACTACCAATACAAGCTGCTGTCAGCTAGAAACTATACACTCTAGCTAATGTCACTTATCAGTCCAGGTGCATTTATCAGTAATATTTATTACTCCTCGATAAAGAAAAAGGAAGTACCTTTCTTGTGAGTACCATCCGATTTGGGGCCGTGAGGGTCTAATGAAAAAAAGATCAGGATTAAACACATAACACTCTGCCAGCAATAAGGTAATGGCGTTCCACTATCCGCATAAATAGCAACAGAATGGGAAAATAAACATAAGATGCATGGCCCAGTCCTTCAGCTACTATAGTTAACCATACACTTAGGCTTTGAAGTGTATGGCAGGGAAGACTGGGGCAAACATACTGAAGGCAAGAGCAGGTTGGAAGGATGCACTTATCTGTCCAGAAATCAGCGGGCAAGGAGAAAAGGCAATGCAGAAAAATAAAAAGAGGGGTGTGCAAGGCAGATCTCATTACAGGAGGCCAAGGTGGGTTAGCAAAATGCACTAAGAGATGCCATACACTAGACAGAAGAGAAAATGCAAAGACTACATGTCAAACTGGCTTCAATTTGCTTTTCATAAATTGCAGGAAGCCAATTTCATTAATATTCTGCTTTTACTCCACATCGGTAGTCCCATTAGATTGCAGAAGTATCAGACGAAAGGAAACTGAGGTGCATTCCAAGTGAACACAGAATCCTGACAGCCACTGATGTCGCTGCGTCTGATTGTGTGATCGATCTGATTGTGGCATTTTCCCATACGGGTTTAAAGCACATTGATTAAACCAGGTTAAACCAGGTTGAAATTAACATATTGTTTTAAAGTAAAAAGAAAAAACGTTAACACTGCAATTGTTTTTAATGTAAAATCTTTCAAATTAGCAATAGTGCCAGTTACATGCTGGCACTAAGGGTGCTTTCATAATTATTATGCCTGCTGAGCAACACTCCATAATGAGTGTACTTTACTCTCTGTATGAGGAATCACAATGATTAATAGGTGCAAAAGAAAAACAAAAAATTTCTTGCCTAACGGACAAAAGTTTTAGTAAATAACCCTGAAACAACTCTGAAACTGTTGAGTAAGAACAATAAGATTGCAATAGTTTCAAAATACAAAACTTCTTTCAGCATATACGTAATTTTTATTAATTTAGGAGGAAAATAGAAAATTTTAGTTTCCAGACAATAAAATTTGAGACGTTCAAAGAGAAGTCCATTATTAATGTCTGTTTATGTCTATCTGTCTATGGACATATCTCTGGTAACATATTACATTTCTGGTGAAACTGTATTGTTTAGTAAAGGATTTGATAATACTGGGGGTGTGGGGGGCTCGGGGGTTAGGAATCGTGTCGAGCAGCTGCATGTACATCAAGACTTTGCGAGTGCTAAGTAATTCATGATAACATAAATTGTATAAATGTTTACAATAAGGAGTTGGTGACATATGGCCAAAATCCTCTATTATGGAATATGTATTTTCACTGTAATGGTCAGAGATGCACAGTCAAGAGAGGCAGATACAGCAGTCCATACAAACTCAATGTGATAAACAGGGAAATTATTCATTGGTATTATTGTCAAAGCACACATTTGCGGAGTTCATATAAAAATAGTTTGGTTATAAATCCAAGGCAGAATGAAGCTCAGAAACTGAGAGAGCTACCCCACCTTGGATTTCGCAAAGGCATTAAAACTGAACTGCGCGTTTATTTCACACATGTGAAAGATATGTTTGTAGCTATTGCTCACTGCACTTTATTGGTAATGGTACAGTATATATCACAATACAACAATTTTGGAAGAAAATGGTTTTGACTATTTTTAATAAAATAAAAGATGTAATAAAATGCTAGTTGAAATAGGCCTATTCACATTTCAAAAGCAAATTTGAATTTTGAATTTCAAACCCGTCAACATACACATACAGTATAACAGGTAAAACATTAAATAGAAAAAAAAATAAATTCCTAACAAACCTAATCAGAAGGGAAAAAATACTAGTTTTCAGTTATGTAGCGCATTAGCCATTTATGCAAGTGGCCTTGACTTCTCTGATTTTTTTGCAGCTCAGCATTACATATCGTACCTCATAGCAAGAATTTTATCAAGAATATCAAGAATTTTATCAAGAATATCAACTGTGTAAATCTGGCAGTCCTCGAATGTACACCAAGTAAAAGACCTGTCCATGCTCATCAGCACTTAATGTCATTATTAGTAAAGCATGCATTATCTGGATATGCTGCGGTATAGCCAGCACACACCATCATATCTCCTGGGACTAACTACAATTATGTTTCAGTATAGAATCAGAACTGGTTCCAAAATTAAAATAATCTTATCTTATCAATTCCTTCCTTAACCATTTTATGCTTTAAAAACACTTCTGCAATTAGTACAAGAATATGTCCGTAATAATTACCGATGTGCCATGTGATCACATACGTCATCGGGTGGTTTTGTTTTGACACTTAATTTAAAGTGATTACTCTTGAAGCTGAAATACAAAAATAAATATTCTTTAAACCCAAACATTTGGCACATTTGTTCACCACTGTGAAATCGAAAATTAAAATCCATAAAAACTGAAATTGATACGAAGAATCGAATCAGAATCCATAAAATGCATACGATACCCAACCCTCAAACAGGCAGTTCTTCTAATTGGTGATGCTGATTCAGTCACACACCCTGAACTCCAGAAACAATAGCAGTAGAATGAGTTGCACTAAACGTGTCATTACATCTCAATATGGGGTGACTCTCCATGACTCCCCTTCAAGTCATTTTTTTAAACTAAAAAATGGTTTGCCAAGTTTAATGAAAGGTTGGCTTGCAAAGAGACAGCTCCACCAAACACATCTCAAATAAATTGAAATACTTCCAGTAAGTCATGGCTTGTTCAACATTGGAGCCTAACCTCACAGTCATGTCCCGGAATTGAACAATTGAATTGAGAAATTGTTGTGGCATCAAAGAAGGACCAACACCATATGAATACCCATGGCTTTAAATGCAATTTCCCCACAAACGTTTGTTCTTATACAGTACATATATCAACAAAGGCAGGCCTATTCTGCCTGGTGAGACCTGGGAATTTGTCCGCAAAAAAAGATTCATGTTGACTGCAGTAATCCATCTGTGTAACTTGCAAGGGAGCTCAGTCGTAAAATGAACTGCAATTACTTGGCGTAAACATGAACAGTGGCAGACAGCTGACTTAAGCTTTGTAATGTGAGGCATTTTTCCCCTACCATGCTACATGACCAGCAATCCCTAGTGCCAGCATAATCCTGCACATCCAAAGAAGCTTATCCTTTGTGAGGAGGATCTGTAAGAACCATTTGAGCCTTACTACCTCTGACCCAGCTCTGACTGTGCTTTGATATAGCTCCATATTATAGTCTGGGTATATCTGAAAAAATGTTAAATCAGCAACGGTACCGAGCTATACTGTACAAAGCTTATTAAAGTTCATAGGGAACACAATAAAACTATGAAACTTCAAATACAAAGATGTTCACTAAATGGCCAAAAGTATGTAGACAGCCCTGCTAACCAGGAAATATTGCTTATACAGCCATACCCAAAAGTCATGAATACAACTAGGTAATCTAAAAGGTTACATTAAACATGACAGAGATTAGCAAGGCATTTGCTCTTTATGTGCTTCATGCCCTTCCACTCGATTTTGCATCTCTGAGGTCAATCACAGATGTCGGACAGTAACGCATGTGATGGAATTAAGGTCAGGGATCTGTCACAAGTTTGACAAGTGCTATATTGAAAGGGTCATATTAAGTGTTTGAAGTAAAAAAAAAAATGAGTAAACAAACTGCATCTGGGGAAGCAATATACAGACAGGTTTAGCTTTTAAAAGAGGGATGTTGCTCAAACAATCTGCAAACTATGTCAGAGGCTGGTTGACGTTAAAGACAGCTTGGCAACTAACTTATTTGTAAATATCTGTGATATAACCACCGTGCAGAATATGAACACTATAAAGGAGTCACCACAAAAAACACACTCAGGAAACCTTAACAGAGTCCTTCTGCAAATCAGTGCCTTATGACAACAAAAGTAGCATTTGGCATGACATGACAAATGATGTCACCAATTACGGCATAAAAGACACGGTGCCAATTAATACCATATTAGTCTAATGACGTTATGAGTGAAAAATCCCAGAAAATATATATATTTTTTCAATATCCTGCACCCCTATTATACAGCATGTGAATACTGATAGATAATCTATTCAACCATTCACAAACACATAATCTCACACCCCTGAGTCAGCATTGCTAAATTACAGCAGCTGTGCACTGCTGATTTCGGCAATATCAGTAACAGAATGAAACTCCTCTGCTTGGTTGTATACGCAGTCCGGGAAGTTCAGGAAGTTTTTATGGTGGAAATAAAAATATGTATAAATGTGTGTATAAAGTATGTATAAAATATGTATAAATATGTAAAAATGGCCTGTGGTAGCCTAGCGGTTAAGGTACTGGACTCAATCCCACCTCTGCCAAGCTGCCACAGTTGGGTCCTTGTGCAAGACCCTTAACCCACAATTGCTTAAAAATGTAAGACTGTATTAATTGTAAGTCGCTCTGGATAAGAGTGTCTGCTAAATGCTGTAAATGTAAATGTAAAAAAATTGGCACAAATTGCATACGCTTTGATGGTGGCAATTTGTATTAATTATAGATTGCAAAGTGACCAGGTCATTCCCTGCAATGAAAATTAAGCCATTACAAACAATACTGCATGGTTTCCAGTCCCTTTTTGGGCTCTTGTTACTGTTCTTTTAACTCGCTCTCATTTTTGTGTGTTTGTCTTTTCGCTACAGTGGCTGTGACGCAACTCTGGAGCTGAAGCCTGGTGAGGCACAGCTTTTTGTTTGGGAGGACCCTACAGGCATGCGGAAACTGTGCTGGTCATGCCAGAGCCAAAGTGGAGAACTGGATCTGGTTAAGGTGAGGGGTGAAAATGTCATAAAATTAATGTTTCCTGTTTATTTTAGATTACTTTTGCAGATTATAATATATATCTTTATCTCAATTCCAAATAAGTTGAGACATTGTGTAAAACATAAATAAAAATCCTTTTCGACCTAACTCTAAATTATCAGTACTTATCAATTAACCCACAAATGTTTATCACATTATCACCATGTGATAATATCTGTTACAGAATTATGCCAGTTTTTTAATGCAATGCTGCCTGAGGGATCGAAGGTCATGGGCATTCAATTATGATTTTCGGACTTGCCACTTACTTGCAGAGATTTTTACAGATATTTTTGACTGTATTGAATTTGACTGGACTGCAGATGATGATAACCCATGAGAAATGAGAAATGAGAAACGTTGTTCTTAAGCAGCTGGACTTTTTGTTCATACAGTTATTCACAAAGTGGTGAACCTCACCCCATCCTTGCTTGTTAACGACTGTGCCTTTCAGGGACGCTACATTTATACCCAATCATGACACTCTGGATTGTTCCATACATATTGAGCATTCCTCAAATTTTCTAGTATGTTCTAACTCTTTTGGAACATATTGCAGGCATCAAATTCCAAATAAGTGAATATTTGCAAACAGAATTAATTTCTGTTTGAACATTAAATATCTTGTCTTTGTAGTGCATTCAATTGTATACGTGTTGAAACGGATTTCTGTTTTTATTTATGTTTTACACAACGTCCCAAATTCACTGGAATTGAGGCTGTAAGTGGATGAAATATATGTAATTCAGCAAGCCAGCAGTACTTCTGTTAGAAACCCACAGACCCACAGCAAGCTGTTGTTAAGCTGCATTATGTATTTAATGCATATAGTCAAAAAGTCAAAGTAAGATATATTTATAGAACACTTTTTATAAGCAAACTCCCAAGTGTTTGGCATCACAGTTACACGTGATTAGTGATCAGAAGTACACGTTCTTTATATTTTCTGGCCATAAAATATCCTTTATGCAGTTAGGTCCTTTGTAGCAAGTACCACTGCCATGCTAAAACACGTTAACAGCAGTTAATATAATCGTTGTGTGCAACTGTGTTGATGCTTTGGCTGCACCTTATAGGACGAGTGTGGGCAGTTTCCATCTGAAGGCTTTGGTCAGGTATACTGGGTGTCATTTTTGGATGGCCGGCAGCGCATCATGCTTTTTACTGAAGATGTGGCTGTTGTAAATAAAGCTTGTCAGGCTGAGGTGCTAAGGCAGGTCCAGCAGGAAGTAAGCATCTCATTACAGAACCTGGGTCTGTCTCTCATCAACAATGACAACAGATGTGAGGTAGCATATGTTGGCATTACTAGGTGAGTATAAGCCGTGATGGGTGCATTAAAATAATATGATACAAATGATTAACACGGTTTATTGTTTCTTTTCATTGAAGTTGAAACACAATCATTAATTGATTATAGATAATTACAAGTCATTAACAGTTTATTATAAAAAATAGTTCTGGTGTGGTTTGGGAGATGAGACCAAAGAATCGCTGGAAGTCTTTTAACCAAAAGAACATAAGTGTATTGGAGAAGGCCTACCAGAACCACATCAGTGGCAAAACAGAGCCTGGATGTTTAAAGCTGGAGACAGGGATTGAGGTGAGTACAGAAGACTGTCTTATGAACTTATACACATGCTAATGTGGAAAGAGCTTATTGTGTGAATATATTGTTCAGGTGAACTTTGCAAGGACACCGATGTTGATGAGACACCCTTACTTGTGCTCTGTTCGGAGGAACTTCTTGCCTGGCATTCACATTGAACTGAAGCAGTCACCTTACCAGAGGAGTGTACGAGCCCAGCTTCACTGGTTGCAGGTAGCCAATGTAGGAAGGAATGGTCTTGGAACAAGTAAATTAGAAATCACCTATGAACATGATGATCTAGATCCCATTTATGTATGATTAGTATTTTGGGGTCAGAAATAGTTGGGACAGTATGAAAAATGCATATTAAAAGAGTGTTTGTTTTTTTTACATTTACTTGTATTTCTTTACATGCATTTCATTGCATACAGTGCAAATGTGAGATATATCATGTTTTCTGGCATTTATCACTTTCTATCAAAGGATACCAAGCCATTTAGTGTTTCAAGTGTTATTTTGTACCATTCGTCCTGCAGCAGTCTAGGGTTGTCATTTTTGCATTTTTGTTTTTAGGAAATGCAGGAACTGTAACTATTTGTAGAAGTAGTTGTAAAATGAGTAATACTGTGTACTGCAAACGCTCAACATGTAACTTTTGAATTGACCAATATGGCCACCACTTTGTTTGTTTGTTCAGGTGGATAACCAGATAACAGGGGCTATCTTCCCAATAGTCTTTCATCCCGTACCACCACCAAAATCAGTTGCTCTGGACTCAGGCAAGGCTCTAGCTTTTTTTATGTGCTGTAGACATCAAGACGCCAGCAAAGAAACCTTTTGGTTTATTATATACATTTTTGTTTTGAAATATTTGTTTTTCTGTTTGTGCTTATTCAGAGCCAAAACCATTTATTGATGTGAGCATCATCACAAGGTTTAATGAACACAGTCAAGTGATGCAATTTAAGTAAGTAGTGTATTCTTTTTGGTTTACATTTAACATTATCCATTGTCCAATACTATTCAGCATACATTAATAATAATAATAATAATAATAATAATGTTTTAATAAAACATTTATATAGCACATTTCTCAAGCCCAAGGTCGCTTTACAGCAATTATTAACACACACAAAAAATGAACATAATTTACACATCAAGATACACGGTTCAAGACAAGCAGGCACAACAATCATTAAACAGAAGAGGTAAATAGGAAGGTTTTTAGAAGACATTTAAATTTGTCAGTTGTTGATGCGGTCCTTATGGATAGAGGAAGAGAGTTCCAGAGGGTGGGAGCAGCAACAGCAAAGGATCTCCCACCCATAGAGGAAAGCCTAAACCTGGAGACAGAGAGTGTGTTGGAGTCGGTGGAACGTAGTGACCTGGCTGGAGTGAATCAGATTGCAGCGGTATGGTGGAGCTAGACCGTGGAGGGATTTATATGTCAGTAGTACAATCTTGTATTTGATGCGTTTATAGACAGGGAGCGAGTGTAGTTGTGACAGAACAGGTTTTTGTAAGGATCCTTGCAGCAGAGTTTTGGATGTATTGTAGGAGTCTAATGGAAGTCGAAGGAAGACCATAAAGAAGAGAACTGCAGTAATCAAGAGGAGAGGAAACAAAAGCATGCACCAGGATTTCTGTTAGCGCCAACAAACAAAAACTCTGTTTTTTCCGAATTGAACTTAAGGAAGTTGGCACTTAGCCAGGAATTCAGGTGAAAAATACTGTAAAAGCAAAAAAAATTGAAATGTAGAAGAGGGTTTAAAGCTGAGATAGAGTTTCAAGTTCAATGGCATAGAACATTTAGTACTGTCAAACTTAAAAAAAAATACGAAATACAAAACATGAAAATATCTGGTCTGGTCTGGTCTGCTGTACCCGTTATATTATTCCTCCACTCAAAAACAGAGATTTCATTACAGACTTTGATGGTGTAACTTCTTCACTGTTCCATCAATGATGGCAAGCTGTCATAGCCCAGGTTCAGCAACGCAGAATTGTTCTTCCTGTTTCAACTCCGTTGGTTGAAAACTGCTTACTCTCATATCACCTTCAAAGTAACTGCTAGTCCTAGAGATCCACATAAGTTTATCACTTAGTTATGTAATTTTCCTCAATAAAATTAATTTTTCCCCCTCATTAATTTAACTGCACACTATTACTATTATCACTAGCATTTGAAAATCTGAATCAGCCATTCAAGCAGATTTCAAAAGAAAATTCTAAAGAAAATTCTCAAGCTCCACTAGGGTTTTGGGATCGACTGATTGCAATTTTTTTGGCCAATTCCAATTTCCATTTTTAAAACATATGTTTCAAAAATTCCGACTTTCTTTTTGTCTCACACTATAAATGTTCACTCACAAGCTTTTGCTTTGTGGCATGAGAAACGCCAATATGAATCACTTCAAACTTGCTCAAACTGTTCTTTATTGCAGCCTTGATAAGTGACTTTTACCAGTTACTGTGAGGGTACAAGTACAAGCAATGGCACTGAATCGCGAGTCACACTTAAGACACACCAAGTCGGTAAGTCATCAGTGGTTATTGTTTGTTTATTTGGCTTCTTTAGCGTCGCTTATCGGCTTTAGTGACCATCCAGCAACAGGCACAAGGGTACATCCATACACAAGCTCATCTCAAGACTAGTCATACATACACATACATAAGACACAGAGAGGACATGCAGACTGCTCCACCTTGGGATTGAACCTTCTTGCTGTGAGACAGCGGCGCCACCCACTGAGCCATCGTGCTGCCCACAGTGACTATAGTAATGCATTAAAAATACACGAGCATAAATCTTACACACACCGAGTTATCATCAATTAATAAAAACAAATACTACACATAATACAGAACACAGACGTACGAGAGCCCAAAGTTAAAGAGAAGCTGCACTCTTAAGATAGTGTTTCTGCCACTGTTGGTACCACAAGTACACAAGTTTAGGCTAAATGTAACCAGAACACAATCAGAAAACAATGAGAAAACTGGCTGATTCTGGTCACTGGCTGATTAATCGGTGGTATTGGTAATCGGATCTCTAATATTGTATATATCTACATGTACACAGAAATACACGCACACAAGAACAGAACAATACTCTTTTTCCCTCAAATTTATTTCCTTAGACACATCAGACCCAATAAAAAAATCACATTTGTCACCAATGTAATCTAGTAAGATACAAACGAGAAATAATTTACAAGGAAGTTGGAGTCAGCAAGATACGATGACATACTCCAAGCTTCATACTGATGTTGTTCTTGGTAATTCTTAACTGTACAAATTAACATATTTTGCAAGTCTATTTAACCTTGCTCCAGAAATGTGTTATAAAGTGGCAAGACAAGAAATAATGTAAAACACGAAGCAGAAACGGCTGAGAAGGTATGGAAAATATCAACAAAAAAAGCAGTGTTCCTTATAGTTATTTACACTGACTTTTATCGGTGTGACAGTATGAACCTCTGATGATGCTTCATGTTTTTCCCCCGTTCAATCCTGTTTTAGGCCCATTTGTTAAGTTATATTCCTTTCTGCATTTCAGGCCTGCAGCACATTCCAAAAAAAGTTGGAATCTGACAATTTGTCAAAAAAAAAAAAACAACAACAGCAAACTAACAAATAATGATGTTTCAAAAAGGTCAAAAAGGACATGTCAAAGTACAAAAAGGTCATGTCAATAGGTCATTAGAATCATGATTTGGTACAAGGAGTGTCTCCACAATCTGTGAGGCTTTGTCAGCAAATTTGTGGGAAAAGTACTGCAATGTTTAAAACATTGTTTCTTAAACAAAGACCTGAAGGGATTTACATGTTTCCTTTAAAATTGCATAATATAATTATGTGATATGATGAAGCTGGAGGAATTTTAGTCTGTATAGGGTACGGGGGCAAGAAAAACCTGGGATGGCACTGCATAAAGGACCGTCATTTAAATGCTAACGTAACGACATGGGCAAGGAATCATTTTCATAAACCTCTGTCAAACATTACATTATGGAGTTACATTCACAAATGCCACTTAAAACATTACTGTGCAAAAACTAAGCCTTATGTTAACCATGTCAGAAACGGAATTCGCTTCTCTGGGGTCGGAGGCATCTACGATGGACCCTTACACAGAGCAGTTGCATAGCATGTTCAGATCAATATTCAAGTGCTACTGGGCACAAAGTAGAACAACATCGCCAAGCAGCAAGCTAGCACGGTTGCATGACGTACAGCCTAATCCGTTAACAGCTAGGGATGCTCTGCATCAGGAATTCAAAGAAGAACCACTTTACAAACGTATAGCTCTCAAGACCGATTCAGAGCAATGATTAACTCAGAATTCAAAGTTATGACCCGAGGAAAATACTTTACTGAAAAAAATGTCTATTACACATGCACACATTTATGTTCACATTTACATTTATAGAATTAAGCAGATGTTTTTATCCAGAGCAACTTACAACTGAGTAATTTTAGTCTGTAAAGGGCATGGGGGTAAGCCTAGAAAAAACCTGTGATGTCACTGCATCAAGAACCGACATTCGAAAGCTAATATAGCGGCGCGCACACACACACACACACACACACACACACACACACACACACACACACACACACACAAACACACACAAACACACACGTCATCCCTGCTGCACTGCACTATCATTTACCAAACTCAGCCTGCCCACCAATCAGAGCAGCAATCACACAAACACACAGACAGACACACACACACACACACACACACACGTGCACACACACACACACAGATACACTCGCACAGCTTCGCAACCCCAATAAGCCGGTTACTGTCAGAGATACCAAGTTGAAGCAGCAAATGGGTGGAGCCTCCATCTGTCAGCCAGAGCCTTTAAATAGATAGACACGTGTGTACACACACACACACGCAGATACATGTCTCTCTATCATTGAGGGGACTTTCCATTGACATAACGATTGCTGTAGCTAATGAATGCTGCACCTACACATTTAGCAGACGCCCTTACATGACTTACAACTGATACATTCTGACAATCTGTGTAATTGTGGGTTAAAGACGCAACAGTGGCAAACTTAAAGAGATGGGAACCTTCTGGTCCTTAGTCCATTACCTTAAATTATAGGCCACCACAGCAAAAAATAAGATAATCTTTTGACTTTTTTTTATTTTTTTGACTTTGAATTTTTCACTTAAAAAGTTTTTTTAAAAAATCAAGTTATAAAAACAGCAAGGTGTTCTTACAATGTAAAACATATCTGAGCTTTCTATCACTGTGGTTACATTTGTGTCTCCACCATGAAATATATAAATGGCACACACACACACACACACACACACACACACACACACACACACACACACATTCCAAAGTTAAACATTCATGCAGTTGGAGGGCAGACAGTGTGTGGGTTAATCTATAAGCCAGTCTGGGTAAAACAGCCTCAGGTCTGACACAGGCACAATGCAGTACAAGAAAATCGATTACAGATCAATAAACTCTAAAGTACATGATCAAAAGTCTTAACCATTTAGAGAACGTCCAGATGTACAAAAAAACCTTCACCCAAAATGCTATACTTCATGTCTTGCTTCTGAACACTTGTTGAACGTTGGTGCTTGAAATTCCTTATACAGGTGAACCTGCTCTTCACAGGAAACGTCTGCTCACACAATCCATGTCCCTGTGCTGCAAGCTGCCACTGTTAGGTTCCTGTACCCTCAACCCTAAATTGCTTGGATTCTCGTATCTTGTAACACTAATCGTGACGTAATTATTCCATAAGCCTTATTTAACATGTTTGGGTTACATGAGACAAAAGTGAAAGGATTGGGTCAGAACTGAACATTATTAGCTTTGGAGCAGCTGCTTTGCTGCTGTCAATCTACATGTAAACAATGTTCTATATGTCCTTAAATACAAATGCTCTCATACTTGTTCAAGCCTGGATTGCATTGAATGTGAATGAGTTAAGACTTCATAACAAAATAATCATTATTAAAAAAAATTTTTTTAACTCCAGTTAAACTTGATCTTAACCCATAAATGGCACCTTCAAATACATTAGATAGCTGCTGGGCGATGTTAACTCTTTAGTTCACTAGCATGCAGCGAAGGTAATTCATCAGTGTGTAACCCTGCAAATGGGATAAAACTGGGTAAAAACACACGTTATGTATATTATTATATTGTGATATACTGTGATATATCACGACACTTGCTCGCTCACTGACTCACTCACTCATACACTGGGACACTTAAAATGCTAATTGACATAACTCATGTTCAGAATGTGGGAGGAAATCACAGTAACTGGAGGAAAACTACACAGATATGGGCAGAACATGCAGACTCCATACAGACGTACAGAGTTCATTCCTGTGTCACCATGCTGCGCACCCTAGAACAGGGCTTACTACATTTTTACAATACAAGCAAAATTATGTATTTAACGTTGTGTTTTTGTTAACCTGTTTACAGGATTCTACATAACATGCTTGGTTCATTATGATTAAAGTTTTTATTTGAATAGGAATACGAAACACACTATAGTCCAAATTCACCTTACAGATCGTATTATCTTGGAACGGGCTGAACTCAGGTAACCTAAACTATATAATGGTATAATGAGAAACTTTATAATGAGAAAAAAAAAACTTTTAAAATGACCTTCATGCTCACATCAAGCTACCTCTGAAGAACAAAAACAGGTCCATCATATGTGGTCATTTTTTGTTCATACGTATTGTTTTGCATTTATTCACATTTTTAATTAATCAGAGTGACTAACAACTGATGCAATATTTTAAGGTACTGTAATTGTGACTGTGCTGGGGAATGAATCCTCTTCCTAGTCCAATAACTTGACTGCTGCACCAACCACAGTTCTAATTTTATATACATATAATCTTGAATTATACATCTTGTTTATCAATCTAGACTTAATTAATGTGTCATTAAAAGTCTGCTCAAAAAGTTTAAAGTAACACTTTGAAAACACATGAGATCTCATTGGGAAATATGATCATGCAGAATATATTTCCTGATAAGGATTGGGTAATGTGTTAGGAATACAAGGATGAAAGGAATGAAAATCATCACCCTACAGAGACACTTGTTCTACCACTCGTTAGCGTAAATATCTAATCAGTCAATCACATAGCAGCAACCCATTGCATACGCCTGCCACAGCCATCTGTATGGTTTACAGAGAAATATCAGAAAAAGTACAACCAACAAAAATTAACCACTGAGATGCAGTTATCGGTGAGAAAATGACTTTGCAAAAGAACAATGGCCAGACTCAAGTTGACACAAAGGTAAACAGTAACTCAAATAACTGCTTGCTAAAATATTCGGTGGTAGGGTCAGAACAAGGCAAAAGCATGCATCTGTCTTGCCTAGTATAAACAGTTAAGGCTCATGGTGGTGGTGTAAAGGTGTGGGGATATTTTGTTTTCACACTTGAGGCTCCTTAAGACCAGTTGAGCATCGTTTAAATATCACAGCCTACCCAAGTATTGTTGCTGACCATGCGCATCCCTTTATGACCGCAGTGCACCAGCTACTTTCAGCAGGATATCATGTAATGTCACAAAGCTTAAATCATCTTAAACTAGTTTGTTGGACACAAAAATGAACTCAGTGTACTTAAATCGCCTCCAAAATCACTTGACCTCAATCCAAGACAGCACCTTTAGAATATGCATCATGGATGTGCAGCAATAACAATAGTCTACAGCCCAATTGTTGCAAACTGGTACAGAACTAGAGGAGCTGAACACAAAAATGGTGTTTAAACTTTGAAATTGTCTCTCATTTTTTCATCGAGCACTCGTTGAACCACATAAAATTCTGCTACCACCACTGCATATCAGCATATCCTATGTAAATTTCCAAAGTTCAGTGAAGCAAAGATAAAGGAAGAGTCTTTATTGGTCCTTAGATTCGTGTGCTCCTGCAAGATGAGGAGTTTCCCTGTTGGCTACATGTCAAGGAAATGGCTGCATGGTCAACATTCCAGTTAGTGGTAACAAATTTGCTTGGAAAAACCAGGGCGAACAACTTTGAAGAGTTGGTGTAAAATCTCATTCAGGCAAATAATGAACTTGGCTGTAAATACGTCCTTAAACATTCATTTCCTGCACTCTCATCTAGACTTCATTGCACCAAACTGCCGAGCAGTAAGTGATGAGCATGGTGAGGTAAATGGAACTCTTCAACACTTGCAGACTACTGCTGGACACTTATTTGATGCTTGAATACAAGATTTTTATATTTGATATTTTTAGAAGAGAATAGACTTTGAGAGGGACTGAGAAAAGTAGGGTGGACGTTTCGATTAACTGTCCGCCATCTAGGTCATTTTAACCTAGCTGGTAAGATGTGTTGGGAGCAGTGGTTCTGTGAGCGCACACAAAGGTGAACAGGTTCTGGATAGCCAGACACACCACCAGTAGAGATGATCATTTGATTCGCTGACAAGCCTTCGCATACAACAGTTGGTCATCACTAGTATTTATGTGATGGGCACTAGCAGCTGGATGTGCAGGACATCCTGCAGTCACCCGTGTTGCCTCTCATGGCAGGTCTTCAAACTGGCATTTTAGCAGGATAATGGTCCTCTGTCAGATTGCAAGACTTTCTTGGCCAGCCCAGTTACCAGATTTATTGCCAATCGAGCATTTATGGGATCATCTGGGAAGCCAGCTTCATAAAACTATTAGTGTAGAGGAACTAAAGGCCCAGCTGAGGCATGTCTAGCAGTGATCTCTCACCAACATGTACACTACCCAAAAATAGCCTCTGGGAGATGTTTAAGCGAAGCAGGGGGAAGCACCTTTATGCCATTCTTGGGTCAAGACCCAATGTGTAATCAGAACCTACCTGTAACATTTGCTACAGATCAGAACAAGCAGGTGACATGGAGATACATTTCCAACCATTCCAGTAGTAGCTTCTAGATAAAATAAGTTTGTTAAAAGTATTTCATGAAGGTGCCATCTAATTTGGGATTCCGAGGCCATCTTTGCCATATGAACAACTACGTTGCCTGTAGTCTCTCTAAACCTCTGCCATTGCATTTTTTTGGGAAAAACCAATTCGGTTCCTCTTCCATCTGCTTTATTAGAGATACAGTTCAAACAAAGTCTAAGTTAAAGTGGGACTGTTTAATACAATAATGTGGGTACAAGGAATTGACTATCATGCATTATGAAAACCTGCACACGCAAACAAGAGCGAGAGAGGAAGAGAAAGAGAAAGAGCGAGAAAGAGAGAGAGGAAGAGAAAGAGAGAGAAAGAGAGAGAGGAAATCTCAGCTCAACATCCTGATACAACAGAAAATGATTCTACAATGTGATGTTGCTACACAAACATTGTGTTGTTAGATGGTGTGTCTCTGTGTGTATAAATGGATTATAAGGATTATCTACTTGCACTGTGTATTGTTTGCTGATGCTGGTGGTGGTTGTGTGTCGGTTTCAGGGTGCTGTTGCGTAATTCGAGACTTCACCAACCTGTCTGTTAGCTCTGACATGTCAGACCAGTTTTATCCCCCCCTTCCCTCTTTCTTGCACACACACACTCTCTCATTCTCTTTACCAAGTTGGCAGCACATACCATTCCTAGGGTGCTGGCCTCCAACATAGCACACACATTGGAAACTGAAGACCTCAAATTCAATCTAATTTCCCTTTATATGCATTATTAATTCAACTGCTTAAATTAACAATTCAGCAAAAAAATTAATTAATAATAATTTTTTTTAAAATCACATTTAGCCCAAATATAGTAAACATGGAACAAGGCTAATGTAGTTAAGTTATTAAGTCTGTAAATATTATAAATACATTAATATTACAAATATTTATATATATGAATATGATATTAAGTATATAATATTGTATGAAATACAATAAAGTAATTGAATACCAATTTACCAGAAATTAAATAAATGTTATTAGAACAAATATTTTGCGTGTACAGCCCTTTTCCTTAAAGTCCCAAATAATATCTAACAGGTTTAATAATAAAAAGCTAGGCTAAAAAATTACGTATTTAATTTGAAGTTGTTATTATTTTATTATTATTATTATTAGTTTTTTTTTTTTTTAAGGTGGACATTTGGTAAAAAACTTTACATCACTATGTTTTTAAGCTGGATGCCAATACACAGATATTTATATATATACACTATATGTATGTATTTTGCATGTTTTTGGTTACATTTGCAAACAATTTCTCAAATAATAAACATAGCAGAATATTGATAATAATAAATATTAGCAGTAATAGAGTACAGGCTAGTAAACCTTTTTAAAAAAAGCTTCAATAGTGTGCAATTTCCACGAATCAACAAAATAATAATGATAATGATAAAAACATGTTTATAATAACAACATATGGTTCTGAAGTGACGCTACACCATAAATCACTTAGCAGCGACCAAAACAAAGATGTTTGATTTCAAGTTTTAGAACTTTCTACTTCAACTTTGGTGTTTGTGACAAGGGGTAACAAGGATCAACTACACTGCTCACAAAATTAGGAGAGATTTCAAAACGAGTCTGATGAGGATCACACAAGAACTGCTGGATAATCTGATCCTGTTCATGCCCCATCACTGTCAGTGTATTATGGCAGTCTTGGGTGACCATACACTGTTGTATAGGCAAAAACAGTGGCCCTGTCTCTGAGTGGGGCCTGTAATACAGGATGCCCTGGTAGAATGGAACCTAGAAAATAGCACCTTGTCACCAGACACCCTCTGCTACTGGACAATGTGCCCTTTTGGTCCTTCCCAGCCCCTGTCCAACCACAAGACATTTCTGGTGCCAGAGGAAACGAAACACTTATCAACAACCATTACTTGGTGGACTACCGAATCTCGCTGCTGAGACGCTCTGTAACCGATAGCCGTCACCTTATCAGAGGTGGAAAAAGAACCAGATTTGTGTTCCTCAGGTCTGGTTCACTTTAGACCAAGAACGTCTGGCGTCTGAGGGTCTAGTGAAGTTTCACGAGCAAAATCGCATTCATTTTAAAATGTATTTGGTGGGATGAGAGCAAAGTTCCAGGGTGAATACGTCAGTTGAAACTGAGTGAGCTCTGGTGAACACTGACACCCAAATTCCATGTCTTCAACCAACAGGGCTACTGCTTTGGCCATGACCATGTCTGTAAATGTAAAGCTGGCTAGGTGGTGTCTCAAAAGGAATAAGATCAGGTTAGGCAGTGTCAGGGTTAATAAGAGTTTAGTTTGCATCGTGAAGAGAAATAAGAGTTAGAGACGCAGCGCTAAATGGAATTAGAGTAAGCTAGACAGCAAAACAAACCTGAAGTGTCAGTAAGATTGAGTCACTGGTAAAGAAATAACAAAACATAAGATAAAGTACAACCCCGATTTGAAAGTGCACAGTGTGTGTGTGTATGTGTACATTATATTTTATATATATTTGCTTCTTGTGAGCTGTGAGCA
>JAUZST010012569.1:0-11384 GCA_034779995.1 Parotocinclus haroldoi
GACTTTGGTGCCGTCCCCAGTCATTTGGAATATATATCTGGCTATTTTGAATCAAATGGCTAACGGTAGGAGAAATGTGGCTTTGCAACATGCCTTTGCACCGTGAGAACGTGTCCCGAATAAATTGCACTCCTTCGAATCGACTCCAAAGTTTTTTGGTGAACAACTCTCAATGCCGCGTGCAATAGTTAGCGAATCGTAGATTCATTTATGGGAATCGACTCTGTGATTCAACGTGCATTTAGGAAAGATACGGATTCAGTGGAACATAAGCGGTATCTGCTTCAGTTGGATATATTGTCTCAAACCGCTGTTGCGCTTTGGTAGGTATATGACACGTTTAAATGACGTAAATAGTCTCCCAGTTTATTCGCTCCGTGTTTTATCTGGTTTCGTGATGCTGAGGGTAAACAGCTTGGTGTCGCGCGTTCATCCCTCTTCTACACACAAACGTTTTATGAGAAACGTTTCCTTGTGACTGTTCTTTACTGCTTCAGTACTTAGTCAGTGTGAACATTAAAGGACTCCGTGGTGTCGCTTGTGTGGTCGAACTATAAAGACAACGATAATGTTTTGAAGTTCGCAGATGTATTTAAGCTATTTATCTGCCGCCGTGGACGTCAATAATCCAAAATTGAAATATAGGGAATTAGCTGTATGCGACTGAAAATAGCACTGTGAAATTATGTTAGCTCAGTGACAGTTACTAACTTTATCTACCAGCGCTAATTGCTTTACAACAACAAAATACAACAACGAGACCATTCTGATAAACTGTTGATGGGTTGTGTCAGTTAACGTTAACGCGAATTGAGAGATCCGACTGTGTCCCAAATGGCTTTTGCACCCTATGTAGTGTTCTGTTTATTGTTTTAAGCAGATCCTGTTGTTATACGCCCCGTTGCACTGTCACTATAAAGGTCTGATTTGTTGAGAGAATTCTAGCACTGACAGGTCAGCCAGTGCCCCAGTTTATTTTATTTTCCAATGTGTCCAAACCTGGATAGGCTGTCGATATGGAAGTGAAGCATTCATGAATACTGGAAGTCTCAAAGTGTCTGTGCATACATTAAAGACCTTAATTCTCTCTCTGGTAGTGAAGAATAGTGTTCTTGCCTTCTTGCCGGTGATGTGTGTGAGTGAAAGAGAGAGAGGATGTTGATCAGCTTGACTGAGCTTGATAATATCAAATGGCTTATCTTTGTTTGTTTTGGGGAAATCACAAGTTCACTTCACGACTTTGGAAGCTTTCATGTAAAAGGGGAGATATAACTGGCAATGATTAACCTATGAGACCAAAAAGCAATTCATTGCTAAAACTAATGCTAGAGACAATGAAAACTAAACTGTAATAAATAAAAAACTCTATCTTTGTGCTAACGCCACAGCCACCAATAACATTTATTGCTCATCAACCAGTGTACATGAGATTTTTTGTTTTCTTCGGATTTAGCTACAGTGTAAATTTAACGCTGAATATACTCCCGCTTCACTTTTTCCGCATTTTGTTATGTTCCAGCTTTATTCCAATGTGAATTAAATTAATATTTTCACACAATACACCATATTTAAAGCAAGTAAAAAAATCACATGTACATAACCATGTCAAGCCTTTGGCATGACACTCAGAATTAAGCTCAGTGTCTTTTAGTTGTTTTGACCTGTGATACATGATTTGGAAAGGCACAAGTCTGTCTATATAAGGTCCCATGTTTGACAGTACATGTCATAGCACAAACCAAACTGTGAAGTCTAAGGAATTGTCCTTAGACTTCAGAGACAGGATTCTATTGAGGCATAGATCTGGGAAGGGTAATTAAAAAAATCTACAGCAGTGCCTTCGATGAGCACAGTGGCTTACATCATCTGTAAACAGAAGAAGTTTGAACCCACCAGGACCCTTCCTAGTGCTGTCAACCCAGCTGATCACAGGGATCGGGAGGTGACACTCTGACAAAGCTTTAGCATTGCTCTGCGGACAGAGGAAAACCCTTCCAGAAGGACAACCATTTGTGCAGCACTCCTTGGTCTGTATGGTAGAGTGGCCACACACAAGCCACTTCTTAGTAAAAAACAACGACAAGACGGCAAATGTATTGTTTGCCAAAAGACATCTGAAGGACAACGAGTCTAAATACACAGGCAAGATAACAATGGAGTGGATTTGTGACAAGTCTGTGAATGTTTTTGAGTGGCCCAGCCAAAGCCCACTTGAACCCAACTGAACATCTTTGGAGAGATCTGATGCTCCCAATCCGACCTGATGGAGCTTTAGAGGTTCTGCAAAGAAGAATGGGAGAAACGTGTGCATCATACTCAAAAAGATTTGAAGCTGTAATTGCTGCCAAAAATGCTTCAAATAAGTATTGAGCAAAGGCTGTGAATCCTTATTTATATGTGATTTTTGTTATTTATTTTTAATAAATCTGCACATAATTAAAACAAACTTTTTTTAAATTAAAACTGCCCAAAAGGAACTATTGATACTTTGCAGATTTGATTAGTGTTTTGTTATCTTCTCCTTTATCTTCTCCTCTACAGTTATTGGCACGGCTGGTAAAACTCAGTAAAAAGAATTACAGTATATTTAATATGTTTATTGAACTATTGGTGTTCTGTTGAATCCATTTACTAAAATACTGTATATGTGAAAACAATAGGCTACTAAAATAGTTTACTATTAGCCTTGGGTCAATTAACAATGTTATCGAACATCATAATACCTCAAATTCATGATGTTACCAAAGAAATATCCAAACATTGTGTAGCGCATTCTCTCATGTTCAGATGTCTCATGTCTTTCTTTAAGAAATGTGTCTCACATCTTTTTTTTTGTCTATATTTAGTAGTAGCCACAAATGCATGACATTGTGGTGTCCATGCAGGGAAGAAGAAGATTGCTGACCCTGTGAGTTGCTCCTGAGCACCACTTCCAACTCTGGTGAGAGTTTCTTCCCTCAATAAACTATAGCTCAACACAATCTGCAAAGAATATGTTTATCTTGGTCTCGTCAGACCTCAGGACATGGTTCCAGTAATCCATGTCCTTAGTCAGCAGTTTTTAGGCATTCATGTGCATCATCTTTATAAGAGGCTTTCTTCTGGAACTACAGTTATGCAGACCAGTTTGACAAAGTGTGTGGTGTGTGGTCAGAGCACTGACAGCCCCCCCCCCCCCCTACCCCCTCTATTTAAGGCAAACCTTTGGATAAGACACTGAGCATGTACAGTTAACTTTGTTGGTGTTAAAATGACGAGCCCATGAACGGATTATGATGTGCTAAGAGACAATCTGGCGTTTTTATAGCCTAGGCAGTCCTTATGTAGAACAACAATTATTTTAAATCCTCTGAGAGTTCTTTATATATATTTATATACACATAGTAAAGATTATAACTGACTGATCCTTCAACTTCTGTGATGCCTGGTTTGTGTGTGTTTGTGTGTGTGTGTGTGTGTGTGTGTGTGTGCATGTTGTCATTCAGTGCCATTAATTGCAGCATTCCAGTAGCAGTTTGCCACTATCTTTGACCGTGTCAGTAGCAGTCATGGTGGACCTTAGCAAATGGCCCCTCTTCAGCCTTATGAGCCCACAGGAGGTCCCTTCAATACGACAGGCATGCGTCTTTGGGACCTCAGCCAATGAGGCCATCTATATCACCCATGATGATGAGGTGAGTAGTTGAGTAGTTCTAGGAAGTTTGACATGGGCCATTAGAAACTGTAAAAACTTTTGACCGAGTGGAAATTGGAAATACCACAAATAATAAACATGGTGGGTGCTAGCTAAAATGATCCAGGTTGAAATCCAGGTTCAAGTCCTTTCGTGGCCTTCTGGGGATTGCGTGTCTCTTTCAGACACGGTACTGTCTGAGCGATGAAACTGTCCATTAGCCATTGTTTCTAAGTGTCTGACTACAAGTACACCGACTATGTTATGATCATGCTGACCAAATAGAAATCAAGTATCACAGGACCCTCCCACACAATTGAGCAGTGGTTGTGGTGATCTCATGTCCACATGACCTATACATCTAGGGGAAACTGCGCCCATGTATTTGTGTGGGGTTGGTTTGGACAGCTTTTTGTGGATTTTTCATGGTATTAGGAAAATTGTCATTATTGCTCTGCCACCGAGGAATAGAACTGTTCCTTTTTTTGGGGTGCGGGTGTTTTTTTTGTTTGTTTTTTTAACACAGTATTTCTGGTGCGACTGTGATGGCCTAGTGGTTAAGATACTGGACTATGGACCAGGAGGTCCAGGGTTCAGATCCCACCTATGCCACAGTTGGGTGCCTGAGCAAGGCCCTTAACCCACAATTGCTTGGATTGTAAGACTGTGTTATTTGTACGTCGCTCTGGATAAGGGCGTCTGCTAAATGACATAAATGTAAATGTAAATCTTACGTCATTTGTGTTTTCAGGATTTTTTGTTGTTGTCAAAAATGTTAGAAAATAATATAGAAGTAGTTATAGAAATAAAATAATATCTACTTTGTTTTGTTCTGCAGGTGTATGTCTTTGGTTTGAACTGCAGTAACTGCTTGGGCACAGGTGACAGTCAGAGCACCATTATCCCTAAAAAGCTGGAATGTCTGAGTGGGAAGAAGGTGGTCAGTCTGAGCTATGGCAGTGGGCCACATGTGCTACTCGCTACCGAGGGTAAGTCATGTTTATGACTTTGCCTTGCTATTGTTTACAGTATGGAGATAAGCCACTCTGATGCCAATTTTGCAGACATACAGTCTCTAGATAAAAATTCCAGCTTCAGTGCTTCGCTTATAAATAACTAAATATAAATAATAAATAAATATAAATGTATATAAATAAATATATAAATAAATGTACAAAATAATAAATTACTGCAGTGCTTAATTTGGGCAAGATCCGGTCTTACACCGGTACTGCTCATGTTTGGAGCCCATCTCCAAATCCTGCATTCCTGTGTTTCTAAATCTAAAATTTAAATAAGTAATATTAATAAATGAATTTGAATTCAGTGGTATTAAATGCTTATCTATGAGTGAATCCCACCCCCCTAAAAAAATGCAAATGGCGCATTTAATTTTGATGATAACTGTGTAATTAGATCATCCAGTGCGCTGTGCACTTATGCTTCAGGAGAGCTGCCAGATGGTGAGCTTTCATAATGGTAAAAAAAAAAGAAAAGAAAAGTGGTAGCTAAGACAATATTAGTATTAGTCACTGATACAGATATTATATTTTAAAGATTTACTGTATTACATGTTGTACTACGAGCACTTCGTGCGTCCGCGTCGTGAACTTTTCACAAAGGATACCAGAGGTCGTCAGACCTATGTGGCTTGTCGTCCTCAGTCCTGGTTTCTCTGAATTTGTCTATAAGGGATAAAGCGGTGCTGTGTGAAATTGGTGATATTTTTGGATGTCGGTCGTGGAAATCTGAGACTATGATACAGCAGCTGTGTTCCGCAGACATTAAAACTGTCAATTCCATCTTCATGCATCCTTGGGACTGGTGTTTTTTTCATTTTGTCTATAGTCGACTAGCCTATGCGTCCTTTACTGTAAACCAACCTAAAACAGTGCTGCTTACCTCCAATAGAGTGGGTGGGCTTTTATTCTTTTCACTTGCGACAACCGCACTGAGTGCTATTGGAGGAGGGGGAATTCCAAAGGTTGAAAGTTGAGGAGCATCTTCTGTCGCTTGGACATGGTTTAGTTTTATATAATTGACATAAGCGACAGTTACTTTGTAGCTATGTCTGTGTTGTGAAATGTTGTTTGTATGTCCGATGCCTTTCCTCAGAGCTGTGTACTCTTTGCCTTTACAGAGGGAGAGCTCTACACCTGGGGACATAATGGATACAGTCAGTTGGGTAATGGAGCTACAAATCAAGGGGTATCTCCTATGCTTGTGTCCACTAACCTGCAGAACAAAAGGGTAATAGAGGTGGCTTGTGGATCACATCATTCACTGGCCCTGACTCACAATGGGGAGGTAAGACATGTATATGGGGCAATACGGAAAGTATGTCCTGAGTAACTTGTAGGCTGGTTAAGCCTTGATGTATTGTATAGCACTGCTATCCACTGACATTGTGTAGCTTTGTTTGTTATGCTCTATATATTGAAGTGCAGTTGCTTTGCATTCTTCTACATGTCAGTGTGAAACGTGCATAGAGTTCCCCTGTTTAAAAACTTAAACCTCATTTCACAACATTTAACTCTGGTTTCGAATTGCTGATTAATTACACAATAAAAGGACAGTGGTGTGCTTTCGACACCGTGTTAAGACAGTGTTGACACCGCCTAAAGATTTTGTGCCCTCTAATTACTAACTGTTCTTTGCGTTTGTCGTGCATGTGTAGCCAGAATTGGTAGTCTGTAGCTTGTATACATATATACATACACTCTTAAAAACAGTATTAAATATTTACAGTATATGCTCATGTGTTGAAATAGCTCAGTGGTTAAAATGATTTACTTGAATATTGGGCTGTAACAATTATTACATACTGCTGTATGTACAATTAATGTACATACTACATTAAAGTGAAATTCAATTATTGCCATTTTATAATAGCAATAATTCTTTAATAAAATCCGAAAAACTTATACGTTTAGAAACGTATAAACTTTCTAATAATGAAAACGATATGAACGTTACCATGCTTTTTTCAGCCTTCAAGACTGCTTTCTCTGTTCTGTCAGCAGGCGTCTCAAGGGTTTGCACATACTAGTTTTCTGTCATTCATACATGAATTAGATGTGGGCCTATATAAGACAAATTTTCATTTTGCGTATAATTTTTAATATCTTGCATGTTAAAGTGAATGGATGTTGGTCGGATGGATGTTGAACTGGACATACCTGTAGATTGTTTCACAATCACATGTTTACTCCATGAAACCAGAACATGGATTAGCTGATTTAATCAGATTGAGGAAAATGAGGACACTACCTGAACACATGGTTCACACGACCAAATATCTGACCTATCATGTAATAGACACCATTTATTTTACATAAGCTTATGTTATTGGTCTTTTAACAGATTTTTAAAATATAAACTCTGTTTACATCAACACATCAAGCAAGAATAATGAACAATAACTAAAGTCCTATTTCCCATAAGAAATCATACTTCCAGTGAATCCATTACAGACACTCTAAATTATTTGCAAAAAAAAAAACATTTTATAGAAAATAACTAGAGTTTTGCATACAGAAAACGATAAATGCAAATACAGTAACACACTAATTATTCACTTGTATTTAGCAGTTGCACTCAATAAACAGGCACAAAAAACCACTGGGAAAAAGCAATGTAAATGTTTTGAAGTCATTTGCAAGAATAAAAAGGATAAATAAAAAAGGTAAAGGATAAATAAAGTGCATGCGCTGGGTCCAGTAATCCTGTCTTGTCTAGTTCAGAACAATTCTCTCCACTACACAATGCAATAATGCGCCTCTGTTTGAGGGTCTCTTAAAGGGTTACTGGCAGTTACACTGGGTGAGTGATGAACGCGTGGGTGGATGCTTTGTTATCGCGCAATTAGCGGAGAGTCACGTAGGCATGCCGACAAAAATCAAGGGACAAACAATAACTGGGACAAAGTTTTTGCGACAATGTGGACAATAAACTACCTGTACGATAACTAGGGCAAACTAAAACCGAGGTTGAACTGGAAAATGATTTAATAGTAATTTAAAATAACTCTTCGGTATGAGATATTGCTGATACACATGATCAACACACTCTTCTTGTTAGAGAGACGAAGCACTGCTCACTGCACATTTAAAAGCCACGCAGGGGGCTCACTCAGAAAGCACTATGCTACAATAGGTGTGAAGATACAGAAACTAGATGTACTATTGAACATAATGGAAATTTGATTTGAATGGATATTTTTATCTGAATATTCATTGTCTGAATCGTATCCTGGAATAAGTTTCATTTGCCTGATGGGGTTTGATTGTATTTTATTAGTAGTATGACCATTTCATTCATATTAAATTTGAAGACGTTCAGATTTCACTTAATTTGTTCTGTACTAAAGTTCAGTATTTAAAAATGTGTTTGTCATGGAGGTTATATGTTTGATGTTTATTCATTTGTATATATTGTTTACTCAGGTGTTTGCTTGGGGCTATAATAACTGTGGTCAGGTGGGTTCGGGTTCCACTGCCAACCAGCCAACACCGCGCATAGTCTCCAACTGCCTCCAGAGCAAAGTGATGGTCAGCATAGCTTGTGGTCAGACCTCCTCCATGGCCGTGTCAGACAATGGCGAGGTAAAATGCTTATTATTGTTTATGTACTGATCCCAGCAATTTGTTCTTCAGTTTCACATGGCATTTTTACCCCTTGTTTGTTTCAGGTTTATGGTTGGGGCTATAATGGTAATGGGCAACTTGGGTTGGGAAATAATGGAAATCAACTGACCCCATGTCGCATACAAGCACTACAGGGTGTCTGCATTCTGCAGGTAAGGATATAGTTTACACACATGAGACAAGATGTTATTACCACTTGGTCTGCAACAATGTTTAAGCCGGTGACAGGAGTCAAATCGATGTTCACATGAATACCCAAAGGCAAATTGTCTCTGCAGCACATCACACTCCGTTTACCGGCACGTTTTTTAACACCATGGCTCCCCCTTTAGTGAGGCATCAAAACACAGATACTCGTATGAGGGACTCCAAGGAAACAAAGTTTGGGAACCACTATCTTCACACACTTAAACATAAAAAAAATGCGGACTATCACAATAAAAAAATATATATTTTATATATTGTATTTATTTTATATATATAATTATATTGTCGTGTGGTGTCATGTGCTGTTAGTTATGGAAGAGATGTGAAGCCTGTGCCAGAACCTTGGTGTCAGGTGATGCAGCGGTTTCTGCTCTGAAGGGAAACCCTAGAACAGAGTGTGATCTAATCAACCTGCCAATTGGGGATCCGTGATGCATCTGTTACTCAAATTGGACTAGTATTGGCTTGCTCCTGGCTCTGTACTCTTGCTAGCTTTAGCTTTGTCATCTTTGCAATCTTTGTCAAATTCCACATATTCCTATGACACTTTAAATGCTTTAAATGTCTTTCGGAGATGTCCCTACGTTCAACATGCCCAACACACAGCACTCGCAAGATATTGGCTAAAACAGATCCATTAGTCGTTAGTATCCCAACACCTTCATTGGGGGAGACTATTAAGTAGCACTAAAAACACAAAATCTGACCACTCAACATGTATCTTATAAACAAACAAACGAGTTTAAAACTCTGTATATGCATTAAATGATTTTTGATTTTGAATTCTGAATTTAGTAAAAGGACTGTGCTGTTTGTGTCCTCTTGTATTGACCTCTATCTCTTTGTAGTCAGAACACCAGTTTTCAGATGTACAGTTTGCAACATAATTGAAAATGATTAGCTAACTTTTTTAAAATGACAAACTTGAATTAACAAACATTGCTGATAATAAGCATATTTTTGCCTAAGTGCCATTTGTGCATATTATTTCTCATGGTCTGGGAAATTCACAGGCAGCCTTGTCCTTGATCATGGTTTGTGTAGTTCAAAGTCTAAGACCTAAACCAATTATTTGTACCAATAAAAAAGTCTCCTGTAGTATGCTTATTTAACATGCTAGATAAAGTATGTGTGTGTGCGTGTGTGCGCGCGTGCGTGTGTGCGTGTGTGTGTTCAGGTTGCCTGTGGTTATGCCCACTCTCTGGCACTAACAGACGAGGGGCTTTTGTACGCTTGGGGAGCCAACACGTACGGCCAGCTTGGTACAGGCAACAAAAGCAATCAACTTAGTCCTGTCCAGGTCATGACCGAGAAAGAGAGGTGAGTGGGAGAAACCTATTGCCCATGTTGTTCTGTTTGTGTTTTTTTGTTGGTTTTTCCTCATTGTTGTTTTCTGCTGATATTCTTTCTCAGTTTACTTCTCTGTCAACTTTGTGGCTAAATGCTTTGTGCACTAATCAGGTCATGTTGAGTTATTATCAAAGGATGGGCTATGTGTCTGTGTATGTGTGGATGGTGCAGGGCATCATGCCAGTACTGTATTGTTGTTGTATTGTTGCATCCAAAATTCCCTTCCTGTTGCCCTGCTTGCTTGGGAATTTCCTATGACTTGTCTTCCTGTTTGTGTGGTCTGTCAGAGGAATTCTTCATTCTACATACTCAGAGACTCAGAGTTTTTTGTTGCATGATGAGTTGTTATATGTAGAATAATTTAATGCTGTTCAGAGAAACATTGACCTGCTCCTCCTCAAAAAATATAAAAAAATATATAAACAGAAATCTAAAAACTAATGCAGAAAATAGTCAAAATATGCTTATATATAGTAGATTTGATAAGTAAACCCATGGTTTCCTCCTCATCACATTTAGGGAGTTTTTCCCTTTTCAGTCGTGCCTCAGTATTGTTCATTTGGAGCTGTGAGCGTAGATTTTGTTAAAGCCATTTTGAGAGAATTTTGCATCGCACAAAGCTCTGTATTAATAAATAAGACAAGTCACATTTAGAGCAAACATGAATGCTGTAAGCCTCCTACCTAAACAGTCGAAAAATTGGTTTGTGTGTGAACGGTTTCCACCTGTTGTGCTTTCTTTTCACTTTTTGACAACCGTATACCACTAACATTTTCTGTGACTGAACTCTTCCAGAATTGTGGAGATAGCAGCATGCCACTCCACTCACACCTCAGCGGCAAAGACACAGAGTGGTCGAGTTTACATGTGGGGCCAGTGCAGAGGTCAGGTGGTCGTCTTGCCTCACCGCACACACTTCAGCTGTACCGATGACGTGTTTGCCTGCTTTGCCACGCCTTCAGTTATGTGGAGGCTGATGTCCATCGGTAAGTATAGACTACGACAGGGACTGTGGTAGCCTAGCAGTTAAGTTACTGGACTCTGGACCAGAAGGTCCAGGGTTCAAATCCCACCTCTGCCAAGTTGCCACAGTTGGGTCCTTGAACAAGGCCCTTAACCCACATTATTGGATTGTAAGACTATATGAGTTGTAAGTCGCTCGGGATAAGGGCGTCTGCTAAATGCTGGAAATGGAAATGTAAATTATTATATTTCATAGTCTTTTTCAAAATCAAGATTGAAATTAATCTGCACTTTGCAATTGACCATAAGGGAAGCATTTATTGTCATTTAACATTTGCTGCAGAACAGTTAGTGATAAAGGTTACTATTGGTTGTAAAATTTATAATGCAACTCCATCTAGTGGCCACTATTGGGCCTTCAAGTAATTTCTCGTTTCTTCTAGTATAAGTTATATTAATATTATTATTGTGTGTGTGTGTGTGTGTGTGTGTGTGTGTGTGTGTGTGTGTGTGTGTGTGTGTGTGCGCGCGTGTGTGTGTGTGTG
>JAUZST010012570.1:0-10000 GCA_034779995.1 Parotocinclus haroldoi
TGTACCTGTGTATGGATAGAACCTTGAGTGTGTCGCCAAGATGGCCATTGATGCCGATAGCGACGTTAAAGAAGCCAAATAAACAAACTAACTACCATTTTCTCATTTAGCATTAAAAACGTACATCCACACTACATCAACAGATGTACATAAATAGAGCAAGCCTACATCAATTGTGAATCTCAAACGTGACTCATGAATAAATACTGTAAATGACGTCGCTGGGAGCTAAACAGACCAGTAATAAATCAACGACGGCCCTGTTTTGTCTAGCAGGTGAATCATGTCATTCTATGGGCAACATCAAGTGTTTCACATTCACACACGTGTGCATTATTGTGAGGCTCAGCATCAGCGTCTTGATCATTGCATTTGGCAAGGCAGTCGGTGGTTTATTAAAGGGGATTTACATATTCATTTTATGAATGAATTAATTTCAGATCCATTTATGTCATATGACAGGTAATATTACTGCACGGGCCGAGAGCTAATCAAGTCCGCCGGCTCTTATATAAACCTCTTAATAATTTTTAAAAGTCTTAGCTGGCAGAAGATGGCTTGGCCAACTTTTAGCTGCCAACCAACTTTAAAATTTAAGAGCCAGCTTTGTACACACTGAATCATCCAGATGGAGATTATAACCTGAGAAAAGTCCTCTTATATCTGTCTTAATGGAAGATTTTGTCTAAGAGGACAAGATAAATCAGAGCATGATTAATCAGAGCATCTGCAGTGTGAGCTACAGTAGCCATATAGCAAGTTAGGGCTTTTATTATAGGCAATAATGCTATACATGGTTTTACTTATTTCATCTATTCACATTTAGACACACACTCATCGAGCACTTGGCACTAAATCAATGCGTTTAGGCTTGTAGGCATGGTCAAGGCGACCTGCTGAAGTTCAAACCGAGTATCAGAATAGAAAAGAGAAGTGATTTAGGTGACAAAAGTGCCTTAACATAATACATAAGCATAAGTACATAAGCAGTCGTTGGCACTGCTGGGGCTTGAACCCTGGACCTGCTGGGCAGTATTTCCCTGATTTTAAGACACACACCTTGGAGCACAAAACAGAAATCTACACTTTACCTTAACTATGTGTGCCAGGTGAAGAAGACCATAAATTAAGCTCTTCTTCTCAGTGGTCCTTCCCTATAGTGCTTCCTGGCCTTGTTTACACTGACTTTCTCTTTGAATTTGCCCTTGCGTCCGAGCCAGTGTTTGGATCATTGACCACTTTGTTGGTTGTGTCTTTGGCCTGTGTTTGACTTTGTCTACTAGATCTAGTAGATCTATAAGAAATCCTATAAATGGACCCACAACCTCGGAGGTTCATTCATCAAGCTAATTGGCTTTGGCCTGACATCACCGGTGTAGTGGTTTTGTTTACTTACAGAATAAGTCAGGCTGTTCTTTGATTTACAACTGTGCACGGTAACGCCAAATTGACTCTGATTGTGAAGACGCTTTCAAAAGAGCTGTGTGAGAAAGTTGTGAAGAGGACAGTTAGAAGAAAAATCTTATATCTTATCAAATAAGATCAATACACATGTATATATGTGTGTGCAGCTCGATACAGAAATAGACAGAGAGGATAAGAAGGAGAGTGAGTTTAAGAGAATACACCAGTCGTGTGTGTGTGTGTGTGTGTGTGTGTGTGTGTGTGTGTGTGTGTGTGTGTGTGTGTGTAATAGGCTAGAGGCTCTTTTTCTTCATTCTGAGTAACACACCACCTGTAGGCCTATAAAAATCTTTTTTTTTTCCTAAAAAGAAAAAAAGCAAGACGGGTCTTCCAGCCAAAAGCAACAACCGAGAACTGATAGAATTACTGTTGCAGTAAAATCAGTGGGATATAAAAAAGAAAATGAGCGCATTGATTCCCAGATAATACCAAACACGAGCAAACTGGAATATATACCCTACCATGCAAAAGTCTTAGGCATTCTATATTTTACACTTTATATTCTGCTTATTCCTCATTTAAGTTTCCATCTGTTTCTCTACATACTTTATTTTTTTTTGTCTTCTTTACTCTGTTCTCTATTGGTCAGAACCCTCAAAGTACCGGTACAGATCAGGTACTATTTGAGTGCTGGATCACTGTCAGTGACACTGATGTGCTGGTGGTGTCTTGGCGTGCTGTGCTGATACAAGTGAATCAGACACAACAGTGCTGCTGGAGCTTTAACACCACTTCAGTGTCGCTGCTGGACTGAAACAGGGCACCAACCAAAAATGTCCAGCCACCGTCACCCTGTAGGCGGCGTCCACTGATAAAGGATTTTAGGATGACAACAAATGAGCTGCTATCTCAAACGTTACATCTCCAAGGTTGGAGCAATATGATATGTCGAATAGAGTGCACAGTGAGTAAACACAGCATTTGAATGTACTCCAGCAGCACTCCTTCAGTGTCTGATCCAATCATACCATCACAACACTATACAACCACATCAGTGTCACTGTAAGGCCAAAATCAACAATCTAAAGAAATAGGAGGGTAGCTTTTATCGTTATTGTTAACGTATTTACCTGTAAATTATTTATTATTATTTTTTCAATGTATTATTTGTGATTAATCCTGATTCTAGGGTGGGGCGGCAGCACAACATGCTAGCTCACCACCACAGATTCGTGGGACCCGGAGGCGTCTTTAGTGTCGCACACATGCACGACTAAAACCTATACTGGACCACACCCCCAACCACCCATCACCCCCAGCTTAATAATACTCTTAATACAGTATCTTTATATAAGTGATTTAAAAATATACAATTATTGTTGTTGCTATTAATGTTTAAAGGTAATACGTAACACTGTGCATTTATATTATTTAGTTGAGTTTAGTTAACTATTTAGGCTAGTTAACACTTACCTACTATAATCTAAATATAAATGCATTGATAGACAATAAAACGAACAACATGGAAGATCAGCCAGATGAAACCAAGGCTCACTGAGTGAACGTGAATATAGTTTATATAAACAAGTACTACTTACAATAGGTCAGGCACATTTACAATGCGTTACAAATAAAAGGCGGAAAGCAAACTCAAACTCGAGTAACTAAAACACAAGTCTCTAAACACATCAACAGAGTTGAAGCAGTCTCTAGTGCAAACAGGAGCTAACGAGCAAGGGAGGACACGACGGTTAGAAATTTATTACTATTCAATTGTGGATTTATAGTGCTGATTCGCTGCTTATGAGGCAATGTCCGGAGTCAAAAGACTTTTATTTCCTTTTATCGTTTACCTTTAATTGTCAAGACTGTGCCCATATGCGATATGTAAACAGATGCAGATAAAATGGTTGCTAAATGCACCTTGTATGCTGTATAAGGTTATTATAAAAATCCTATTCATTTATTATTGGTTGCTCATAATTAGTTGTGC
Organism: Parotocinclus haroldoi; assembly: GCA_034779995.1. Lineage (NCBI taxonomy): Eukaryota > Metazoa > Chordata > Actinopteri > Siluriformes > Loricariidae > Parotocinclus > Parotocinclus haroldoi. The sequence continues at coordinate 3,398 of JAUZST010012570.1, forward strand.
AGTTTAGTTTTAAACTGGTGCCATGATGAAGACTGAGGCATTGCAAGCAAAGAAACTAGTCGAGGATTAGAATTAAACGCCCGTGTGTGTGTGAAACCTGTTTAGAAAGTGTGTGGTCCTTCTCTGGTCCAAAATAAATCATTTTTAAATGTAGTATATGTTTACAAGATGTTTACTGGCTTCTATTTTTGCACCGTCTCCCTGACTGACTCTTAATGCTCAGCGCAGATCCCGAGCTGGTCTCCGAGTGGCTATAAATGCAAGAAAGAATCATTAAACAGCAGCATTCATCCAAACCTTTCCCAGCCTAACTGTATGCTTTTTGTCTGTTGTCGTTGTTTTTTTGCCCCCTCGGCGCGACCGTAAAAGCCAGAACCCTGTACGGACCGCGCGAAGCGAGACCTTCTGCTCCCAGCTGAATTTGTCTGGATGAAATATAGATGAGTGATTACAGGTGAAACAGGGATATGATGACTGGATTCAAAGCTGAACTGGCAGCCTTGTCTTAGTCTCAAGAGCTGGCAGCTTATATACTGACCCCTTTAAAAAATGCTCCAGAGCTGCATTCCTCAGCCTCATAACTGCAGACCTTTCCTATTAGTTTCACTGTAGTTACTGAATAATGCATAGAGGTTACACTATAATATGAGTTATCATGAATAACTGAATAATAAGCCGGCCCAAACCCTAGCGCTCTGCGCACAGTTTAGCTATGGACACCCTAATCAGGCTGAAGGTTTTTTCGTAACACAATTATTCATTCACATCAAATTCAGAATAGTGCCTGTAAAGGGTGCCAATACTTTTATGCATTTGGAAGGAACAAAACAGAAAATGAACGTATTAAGAAAAAGTGTTCCTTACATTTACTTCGTGTTCTGTTTCATCGCAGGCCGATTGAACCCCAAATATTTTTATGTTTTGTCTGGTCAGCGTTATTTCATCACATCACATTCCAAAACAAATTGGAACGGTAAAGAATTTACCCCTTTGTAACGTTTCCATTCCTCCTCTTTCCTCCACAAAGGAGAGATGAATCAAGCGATTAAATGTTCCACGTGTTATTTTGTCCCGTTCGTTTTACAAACGCGTCTTCATGCGCCCGGAAGTATGAGGGGTGGTTGGGTTGCAATTTTTCAGTTCAAAATTCTCCACACATTCTCTATTGACAGGCCAGTTCAGTACCCTGTAACCTTCATCCTATGTAGCTATGCTTTACTAATGTGTGCAGCATGTGGTGTTGCATTGTCTTGTTGAAAAATGCATGAGCGTATCAGGGCAGGTAAAGGAAGGTTTCGTTGCTGTAAGATCTCAATGTATGTTTCTGCATTAATGCTGCCAAAGGGCACTGACACAGCGCCATACCATAACAGAACCGTACTTTTGGCCTTGTAGCTGATAACAATGTGGATCATCCTTTATGTCTTTAGTCCAAAGCACACGGCATCCATTTCTTCAAAAAAGATCTGGAATAATTCATCTGACCGCAGTACATTTTTCCACTGCGTAATGGCTCATCCTGGATGTTCCATCTTTTAGAAGTCAACATCTACATTAAGCTACAGTTGGGAAAATTCAAAGCATTGACTATTGAATCTCGTGTAATTTATTGAATAATGTGTTGAAAGGGAAAAACAAACGACCATGTCTTTTCCTCAAGCACCGATCACTGAGTTCCTAACAGGACAGTGCAGCACAGTAATGTTACTGCGTATCTCTTGCCCTAAAAAACATTCGAAGTTTAAGGATACAGTTTCTACCAAATGTGCATTTATGTTTATTATCAGTTGCCTATCATAAAGTCGAAATACTGGAAGTTGGGATATCATAAAACGGAGTGCAGATATGTGGTTTGTTTCTTCAGACTAATCTTGCACTTCCTTCCGTTTACAACTTAGATGTTCGCTCAGCCTGAAAGTTCCCTTTCACTCTTCCCTTAAAGTCATTTAGCTCTGTCTTTTTGCTTTCAGGCCCCTCTTTTTAAGTTTCAAAAAAGACTTTTCCAGGTTCTCTCTTTACTTTCACTTGCTCACATTTCACTTCTCTTTAACTTTCTTTTCTTTTCGTCTCCGCAAACACACATGCACTCACACTCCTAGTGTGACCATTTCTCTACTGAAAGACACCACCGGTAATGGACCCAGTGGACTTGGACCCTGCAGTGATGGCCGTCCAGAGCTCTTTAAGGCAGATACGAGCAGCAATTGTCGGAGGCATCTCAGCAGTTGGCCCAGCTTATTCAAGCTGTTAGCACTGCACTCCAACCAGATGCTGAGGCTGCTTCTACTCCTGCCCAACCCTCCCCACCCCTATATACAGCTTCTCCCCCAGGGGGCGATGCACTTATAGCTCATCCTGATAGGTACCAAGAGGACTCAGGTTAGTGTTTGGGCTTCCATATTTCCATACGCAGTGCTTCCTCGTCTTTCCCGCTGAGGCCACTGAATCTGTTTTACTGGACTAAATATTTTCAGCGTTATTAGATTCAGTATTTGATTTATATATAAATATATTATAATGTTATTTAAAAAATATGTATTATACACTTCTTAATACTGAGCTGCATTGTTGATTTAAATAATTCACATATATGTTTAATTGCGTAATTTCGATGAAATATGAAATATAACATTTAGGCTGCCCAAGAAGGTTGAGTCCATTTTTGAGTCTTGGTCCTCCCAAGGATTCTTCCTTGCCACTGGTGCCCCAGGCTTGATCAATTAGGCCTTTCGGTCTAGATAATTGTTAATGGGCTCTGAGTCGACAAGTCGGAAAAAATAGTGCTATAGAAATTAGATTTTGTCTACTTTGAACAACAGCCATGCCACATTTTATATGTAAAAATAAAAACGCTCTGAAACTTGGGTCCACAGCCGGAGTCCAAACCACACAATCCCATTATATTGATATACTGTATAGAGCCAGGGCCAAAAGTCTGAGACCACTAGTGAAAATGTGTAACACAATGTTTTGCTTTACAAATCAAATAATCAGCGTGACAAGTCAAACTTTCCGAACCTGAGATCCAGACTTGAATTCTTATGATCCATGTTAGCCCAGAATGAAGGAGAAAGGGTAGGGGAGTTGGGGAATCAGAATCTCTGATGCTGGCAGCATGACGGATAAAGGTAGGGAGCTGGCTGATATGATGGACAGGACAAAGGTAGACATATTGTGTGTACAAGAGATCAAGTGGAAGATTAAGTGGAGAGTAAGGACCAAGAGGATCAGAGGCGGTTTCAAACTGTTCTACCCATAGTGTGGTTGGGAGGAGAAATGATGCAGGAGAAGAGTACATTAAGAACGTACTGGAAGTGAAGAGGGCGCCTGATAGAGTGATCAGTGTGAAGCTGGAAATTGAAGGGGTGATGATGAATGTCATCAGAGCATATGCTTCACAAGTGAGGTATGAGATGGAGAAGAAAGAAGATTTCTGAAGTGGACTAGATGAAGTGGTGGAGAGGGTACCCAAAGAAGAAACGAGAGCTGATTGGAGCGGACTTCAATACGCATGTTGCTAAAACGAACTGAGGTGATGGGCATTCACGGTGCCAAGGGCAGAATGGGGCTGTATTTTCACATTTACATTTATTCACTTAGCAGGTACTCTAAGTCTCTAGCAGTGTGACCTACAAGAGTGGAAGAAGGTGCACACGGGCGGACTATGTCACATGCACAGGATGCAACCCGAAATAGACTTGAGACAGTAAGGCGATGGAATGGGAGAGTGTGTCGCTAGACATATCAGATAGTGGTTTCTTTGTAAAATGAGAAAAAAAAGTGTGAGGACCAGATGGTGAAGGTTAAAGGAGGATGCCTGTGTGAGATTTGGGGAGTAACTGAGCCAGTTACTGGATAAACGTGACTGAACAAATCCTGCAAGAGTGGTCAAGGAGTCAATCAGGAAGGTGTATGTGAGGGTGGTGCAGGTTGCATGAGGACAGTAGCCGCTTTTGCACCAAACAAGCAAGCCCCTGTATTGGGGAAAATTGCTATTTTTACGTATATTTATTTTAATGAGGCTATGGGTATATCCCAGAATGTTCTCTAGGTCCACCAACCCCCAAATTAACATGCATTATTGGTTGGTTTTAATTCATCTTTATTTTCTCTTTTCAATTGTGCTATCCGCAATGTAATAAAATGTGATGGACTCGGACCTGGGGAGGCGCTCCTCTCCCAGAAGGCAACTGAAATATGCAAGAGTGATCATCTCAAATATAGCCAGTTCATCTAAGATTTGATCTGATTGTTGGCACTTGAAATGATTATTCAATTCAAAGTTCAATACATTTAGAAATGGAATTTTCATAATCAAAGTTATTTGATGCATTTTACTTCTGGATTTAAGATAAGTTTCCGTTTGGCATCAGATTTCAAAAGCTATTTTGGCTGGTACCGCCGCTTTTTATAATGGTTTAAAACATTAAAGGGTTTTACCAACAGCAATTGGGTCCTCTGGCTGGGGAAGTAGTGGACTTTGATAAATTAAGAAACTAATCTTGCTGCTGTCAAACATCATGCTGTCTTAAAAAAATTCTGTCCGCTGGGTTCATTAAATATGACTGCTACAGACCAGATACACATTTGACTGTACAAGTCTATACTCACGTTATTAGAGTTTAGTATTTAGGACCTGCTACTGCACATTAGCACTGCTATTTACTATCGTTACTCAATCTTAAAAGTCTTAAAGTTGATGGATTGTAGTTCCGTTATATCAGATCTGTACCTACAGAAATTTGCTGCTATAAGGGCAGTTTCTCCAAACAGATATCTGTTTTTTTTTTAATTTTACGCCATTTTCATAAGGCGGGCTGTTTTGGGTCATTTAAAAATTCTCTTAGGGGACCTGCCTCTAGACAAACTTAGCCCCACTACTCATAAATCTCTATCGACGCCCCTGGTGCTGTCGACTGGGTAAAACTGAGATGAATGATCCACTAAGCCATAATGGTAGCTGCCGAAAGAAGGGATCTAAGATCATTTAGTCAGATTTCATTCCTCCTAAATTGCACATATGAAGTGATTATGGTGAAGTTATCACTATGATTACAAACAGGTTATTATCGCGGTGAAAAAAATGTCGTTTTTAACAAAAACAAAACACTTCAATTATGCTGAAGCCAATAGCTAGAGCCAGCAGAGCATGGACAGCCAAATTTCATTTCCCATGGCTTCTGTCGAGCAACCGTAGGTGTGTCTGATCTACAGAAGCTCGTTTGGAACCATTAGCACATTCTGCAATGAAATGCTGCTCTTTTTTCGCCATGCTTCGTTCCAAGATGAACAAGTACCGATCTTTTGATGGTAATTTACGGTGCCTGGGGGTGGCCTTCATCAGGCCGTGTCTGCTGGTTCTGCTGAGCTTCAAGCATCGGAAGGGAAATGTGCGGTCGTGTGTGTGTGTGGATGTGAACGGTGAGGAAATCCAGATGGAGGTCAGCGCCAGTGAATTCCACAGACCTGATGTACCGGTCGACAGGGAGACAATGCTTTTTTCCCCTGCACCGTGTAAATAGTGCAGACCGCCTTCCCTCCCACCTCTCGTAAAAATCTGGACGCGTTTCTGCCGAGTTTGACTCAGCCAATGGGAAACGCATGTCTCTCGTCCTTCTCTCTCCTCCCAGCTCGGCTCTCCAGAGACAGGGCATGGCGGCGCAAATGAGTTTGACAGCAGCGACGCTTAAAAAAAAATGGGTCATCCCAAAAAACGGAGGGAGGAGACCGCAGGTTTGGGGTAGAATCACACATGCGTTGCTGAGCGTCATTAAAGTCCTGAAGGGTTTTCAGAGTCTCACTGACAAATTATTAAAAAATATAACAATATTTCTTTTGGCTCGAGACGTTTGGCAAGCCTGCAGCAGAAAGACCAGGCGCTGCTCAGCATCAAGCAATTCCTCTCGATTTTCTCTCACAGCGCAGCTCCATGCCACCTTGAGAAACACCCCGAAAACAGATGCATGCTTTCACAATGTAATGAATGGTGGTGTTACTTCAGAGCCGAAGAATGAACACGATGAAGGGAAAGCATGCAAGGTCCAACACTGATTAAATAATTATTCAAAGTAAACTCAAATGCACAGCCTGGAGTGTTATTACATATTAATAATAATGATAATGCATAATTCTACTACCACAAAATAATAATCATCATCATCATCATCATCATTATGCATAATTCTACTACCACTAAATAATCATAATCATCATCATCATTATCATCATCATCATCATGCATAATTCTACTACCACAAAATAATAACAATACCAATAATCATAATATTAATTATCAATAATAGTACTACTGCTAATAATACTGATCAATAATAATAATAATGCTTAATAATAATTATCATCATCATCATTATAATAATAATAATAATAATAAAGAAGTCTACTTAGACAAAATAACAATGATAATAATAATAATAATATTAAAACTACAGCTAAATAATCATTTTATTTATTTATTATTTTAAAATAAAAAAAATACTTATATATAATAATTATACTTATACTTTATTCTACCATAACAACATCAAAATAATAAGAAGAATAATAAATACTACTACTGCTAAATAATCAAAATACTGAAATATA
>JAUZST010012571.1:0-11382 GCA_034779995.1 Parotocinclus haroldoi
AGTATGTACATCATTTATCATTTATATATTATATATATATATATATATATATATATATATATATATATATATACACAGTCACGGCCAGAATTCTTGCTGGTTGGTAGGTCAGCAAATACTTATATTAGTAGTATTTTATGTAATAAAAGGCAAATTAATTATTTAAAAATCATACAGTGTGATTTTTTGTTTTTGTCTTACGATTCTGTGTCTCACAGTTGAAGTGTACCTAGAATAAAAATTACAGACCTCTCCATTATTTGTAGGTGGAAAAACTAAATACTAGTATTTGATACACTGCTGATGAAAAATCAAAGAAAGCTGTTAAATTGTGTAATGATTTTTTAATTGATTTTAAATAACTGATTTGCATTTTACTGCATAAAATAAGTATTTGATGACCTACCAACCAGCAAGAATTCTGACTCTCACAGACCTATTAGCTTTTCTTTAAGAAGCCCTCCTATTCTGCACTCATTACCTGTATCAAACCCAGAAAGTCCCGCATGTTGTCAAGAATAAAGCTCCTGTGTTTTCTGCAACACTGCGTTTGTGTCCGCCATTTTCACACTGCATTACAGGCAGTTTAGCGTCGGGGTGAATAGAAGCTGTGTGATAAAGAGTGCCAGTGATCAGTATGCTGGTGATTGCGAGCAAATGAGTGGCTGAGTTTTATCTGCTGAGCAGTTCGTAGTTGTATCACAGCCAAGGTAACTAAACAGTGGCTGAGCCAGTCTCCAGACCCAACAGAAAACCCTACAGAAAATCTTTGGTAGGAGCTGAAACTCAACAGCGCTTAAACCTGAAAGATCTGGAGAAGATCCTTATGGAGTAGTGGGCCAAATTCCCTGTTGCACTTTGTGCAACTTGGTCAAGAACTACAGGAAAACCTCCAAACAATAATACCAAACAAAGGTTTCTCTATCAAATTTCTGTTTTTCTATTGATTTTTCTTTAGATTGTCTTTCACAATTGAAGGGTAGATATATTAGAAATTACAGACCTCTCCATTCTTTAGAGGTGGGAAAGCTTGGATTGCAAAAATTGGATATGATTACATGAGGAATGAACATCATGCAGAAATGATAGATAAGGTAAAGAAAATGCAAGGGCACCATTAGAAGTGCTTTGAAAACAATACAAAACTTGGTACTTACTCCAGGCTTCCTGGAAGCAGATTATATTGACTCCACACATAGCAGCTACCTCCACTATCTCACCCACTCGTTTGTGCAGAGATATTATCTAGAAAATGAAGTCTTCTGTCAAACAGTAGTATACACTATTCAGTAGGTGCCAAGGGTGTCAATTATTGTTAGTTGTTGTAAAACTAGTAATAATAATAATAATAATAATAATAATAATTATTATATATATTGCTTAACCAATCTCTTGCTATGTTGGAAAAGGTATGTGAAAAAAACACAAAATGTGAGTTGAAAGTGAAATGAAAGGAAGTTTACTGGAGAAATGATAATTTTTCTGCTATGATAAACAATGTATCACATTAATGGAAGGGCAGGGAGAGCACTGCTCTCAGAAAAAAAAAATTATATTAAGACAATCACCAAAATCCATGATTACTTACAAAAAACACATAATTTTTCATATGTATAAAAGTGTTCCTGTATGGACATATCGGATTCCAGACTATAACCCAGCAGAGATATTGTATAATGACCTGATCAGCAGCCACATAAAATGTTATGGCTGCTAAAGTTCTAAAGTTCTAAATGAGCACAAGTTGCTTCAAACAAGTTTGGGGTTCAAATTGGGCGAGTGAGTTGAGGTGAGTCTGGAGTCTCTAGCAATCAAGGCCAAGTCAAGCATCAAATCCATAGTAGTGTTAGGCTTCAGTAGTCAAATAGTCACCAATATTTGCTATGCACCAAAGTTCAACATGGCTCCAAAAAATGTGTTTTATTATATGTAGAAGAAAACATTCAATTTGAAGGACTAAACTAAGTACTACATGCAGAAGATGAGATGTTTAACGGGAAGATTCAATGCAACTTAATCAGCTGGTTAGCCCATAATTTATGTATATCAATTATTATTATTATTATCCATCTGAAGTTTTAAAGTAATGTGATATATTAGATACCTAAACTGGACTAGCTGACAAGCTCAGATGAATTAGATATTGTTCATATTAGCATAAATGCTTTCCAAACCACATGCTAACAAACCAGTTGTTTTGCCCTTTTGCATTGCACAGGGTATATGTATATATGTATGTAGTTTTATGTTCAGCCAGATTTAGTTGCTGAGACACTTATTAAAACCAGCAAACTGCTGGACTTCGAACTCGCTTTACCACTCTGGTAAAGTGTAAGTATTCAGATCAATTCCAGACAGATACTTACTTGATGGCAAAAAAATTTAATGAAATCTGATGAAATACAAAATCAACAGTGGGTACAAGAAGTATTCAGACTCCTTTACATTTTTTACTCATTGTTTCATTGCAGCCATTTGCTAAAATAGAAAAAAAATAATTTTATTTCTCATTATTGTATACTCAACATCCTATCTTGACAGAATTTTTTGCAAATTTATTATAAAATAAAAACTGAAATATCACATGGTAATAAGTATTCAGACCCTTAGTTAGAATCGTATTTAACTCACAAGCTGGTGAGAGAGGTAAAAAAGAACCCAATGATCACTGTGGCTGAGCTTCAGAGATGCAGTAGGGAGATGGGAGAAAGTTCCACAAAGTCAACTATCACTGCAGACCTCCACCAGTCAGGGCTTTATGGCAGAGTGGCCCGACGGAAACCTCTGTTCAGTGCAAGACATATAAAAGCCCACATAGAGTTTGCCAAAAAGCACATGAAAGACTCCCAGACTATGAGAAATAAGATAATATTCTGTCTGCGCTATTAGTTCAATAAAGAGCAAGGATGAGCAAACCAGTTAGTTACCAGTCTGTGTTAGGATTCACCCCCGCACCATTCCCCTTTTCCTCATGGTGTCCTTTTGCAACACTTCAGCTTTCCTGGCATGGTGCATGAACATGTTCGTTTTAGTTTTTTGTCGGAGTTATTATTTTTCCCCGGTCCCTCATTCTTCCCAGTTCAGTACATGCCGCTTTGTTCCTACCAAGTCCGGGAGGATCCTGATCATGCGCCATTGATTAATCGGACTCCCCAGGACTTGACTGTGTCTCCTGGTTCCCAAATGGTAGGATGGTCTAATACAGTCCACAAGGGCCCAGCTCCAAAGGCAGACTCCCGAAAATAGCTCTCCAGATTCCCCAATGGCCCAGCGCGGCATTCCGTCCACAAGGCAGACACCCAAGGTCAAGATAGCTCTCCTGGTTCCTTGCTTGATAGGTGGGCCCTATACAATACGTGAGCCCGGGCCCATCACCTTCTGCGAGGGTCCAGCTCGGCAATCCCGTCCACATGGCAGATTCACAGTTCAAGAGACCCTACTGATTTCCTGACAGCAAGCAGGTTCCCCTACAGGGAAGGAGGGCCTTGCTCTGAATGCTGTCCCCAAGGCAGCCTCCCCAGGTCTCTGGATTCTTCTAGTGCTTATGTTAGCATGGAGTGAGCTGAAGTGGGGCTGAAGATTTGAAGCTTTGGAATGCGCTAATGACGCCTGTCATTATGTTCAACAAAAAATTATAAATTCTCCCACTCTTTTAAAAACGTCCTGTGTTCATCTTCATATTTTCTTTTCACTGAAACTCTCGCTGTCTAGTTTATTGATTTACCCACGTCAGATCCTAGAAAGTTCTGATTGGATTATATTCTAGCTGCAATATCCCTAGTCCCTAAACTATGCTATCTCCACCAAAACCTTAAAATGTCTGATTGGTTGAATAAATATTTTCTGAGTTATGACAATCTGAGTCCAGCAAGTCAGAGGTTTCCCATTGGCACGCATATTTATTTGTGGCAGACTGACTAAGCTCTCGCTCAGCCCCTATTAGAATGAATAGAATTGTACTTTATTATACCATATAAACCATATAAATATCTGCCAAAAGGCCATAACTGTAATACTAATTGAACACACATTTCCACTGAGTGATGATCCACCCTAGATGCCTGAGAGCTCAAATAAGTTGATGCCACTTCTGGACATTCATTTGTGCACTGTAAATGGCAATGTATGTAACATATTGTAGTGCTTGAAAACGATGGCCAGAGTAATCCCTTGCCCATGTGGTTATAACAGCTACTGTTGAAAGATGGTTCTTGATGCAGTGATGAAATATTTCAGGGTCATATTGTCTATAATAAAATTAAAGTAAAATGTAAACAACAATGTGCCCCAACTGTATACTGTCCCAACATTTTCTGCTTTGGACTTGTATCTGGCAAGTTATGGTAAGTTATGGGTTAAGTAGGTACCATAATAATATGTATAATAACCTTGTTGGACCATGTTCCCTGAAGGAACAGTATGCATTCAAACATTTTAACGAACATATTTACAAAATTATCTTTTGTGAGACAATTTGACTATAAAATTGCATCCGCAACCACAGTGATATTATACAAACCGGATTCCAAAAAAGTTGCAACACTAAACAAATTGTGAATAAGAACTGAATGCAATGATGTGGAGGTGCCAACATATAATATTTTATTCAGAATAGAACACAAATCACAGATCAAAAGTTTAAACTGAGAGAATGTATTATTGTAAGGACAAAATATGTTGTTTCCAAACTTCATGGCGTCAACAAATCCCTAAATAGTTGGGACAAGGCCATTTTTAAGTGTGTGGCATCCCCCCTTCTTCTTACAACAATCAACAGCAAACTGAGGACAGCGTCTGAGCTTGTGGAGCTTCCTTAGAAATGGCTTCCTCTTTGCACGGTAGAGTTTCAGCTGGCAAGGGCGAAAGGCATGGTGGATTGTGTTCACTGACAATGATTTCTGGAAGTATTCCTGAGCCCATTCTATTATTTCCTTGACCTGTTTATGGTGCAGTGACGTTTAAGGGCCCGGAGATCACGAGCATCCAGTAGAGTTTTACGACCTTGACCCTTACGCACAGCGATTGTTCCAGATTCTCTGAATCTTTTGATGATGTTACGCAAGGTTGATGATGAGAACTTAAAAGTCTTTGCTATTTTACGCTGGGTAACACCATTCTGGTATTGCTGCACTATCTTTCTGCGCAACAATAGTGGAATTGGTGATCCTCTTACCATCTTGGCTTCTGAGAGACACTGACTCGCTGAGAAGCTCTTTTTTATACCAAATAATGTTGTCAATTGACCTTATTAGCGTTAATTGGTCTTCCAGTTGTTCATTATATGCCAAATTTCCTTTTTCCAGCCACTTATTGCTACTTGTCCCAACTTGGGATTTGTTGACACCGTGAAATTTTGATGCAACATATTTTTCCTTTAAAATGTTACATTTACTCAGATTAAATGTTTGATCTGTCACCTATGTTCTATTACAATTAACATATTGACATTTAGCATCTCCACATCATTTTTCATCAGTTTTAATTCACAATTTGTTTAGTGTCCCAACTTTTTGGAATCCGCTTTGTACCATTCAAAAGCATAAGCATAAGTACAAATACAGCAGTGCCTTAATATTATGTTTTTCTCTATCTGGAATAGGCAAAAAAAAGCTCTGTGCAGCCAGACTTAGGAGTCCTTAGGAGTACCTGATGCCCCACATAACCTCAATTCAGACTATATGCTGCCTCTATTTACCTGATCAAGCACAGGGGCATCAGTGGGAAGAACAATCTTGTTCTGGACAAGGCCCACTCGCACAATCCTTGGCACCCTGAGCTGCTCTTGTGCTGCCTCAAAGATGTAACCCTGTAGATCAAAATCCCTCTGCATTGCTGCTTCCACTGCAGTCTGAGGTAGAGTCAAGTTCCTGTAATATTTAAAAGTTAACTGAATTAAACAGTAAGTTTATATATATATATCCAGATCCGAGTCATTAATTCCGAATGTCTTCCGATACTGAGTCTCAACTGAGTATAGATACTTCTTTTTTTCTAGATATTGTCTATATACGAACTAGATAATACTGTTCATACAGTGCATTTTTCACAAAATGAAAGTAAACAAACGTAGTGCAGCATTATAGCAGTAAAACTAGTCCCACTTTGAACTTTACATTCAGTCACAACAAATAAACTGTCTGACGCAGTCAAAACTGGTATTATTGAATGCAGCTCTGCTACTACCACTTCATAAAACACTTAGATTGCAGACATTACACTTTGATGTTGTACTTGTTTCACTTTCCAATTTAAAGCATTTCCACACATCAGACATTATTATAGTTACGTCCTGCCACAAATTGTGCTCTCTGTTTACGAGACCGCTGACCTAAAACAAAAAATTGATCGGGTTTCGGTGTGTTCAGGAAACTGATCAGTTAAAAAATGCCTTGATCGGCTCGATTCCGTTCTTTGAGATTAGCTAGGGACAAAGTTTTTGTTTTAGGTCAGCGGTCCCTAGTATTGACTTCATGACTTTCTTTAACGATAATAAACTATAATAACTTAATGCTTATCAAATCACCCATATATTCAGCAACCTTCCAAATGAAGCACTAGTGTAGATTTCTGGTTAATTAGCTAATACTGAACTGTCCTAACTGATCATCTCGCCTAAGTCAGCAATATGTTTATTAGATCCAATCCCTGCATACTTACTTAGATCCACTGCTTATTATTTTTAATATATCCATTACCTTTGGTTATGTGACCAAATCCTATAAATATGCCATAATTAAACAAATAAAAAGTCACATTAGTCCTGTTCTTTCGTCTCTACACTGGTTACCAGTTAAATTTCTGATGGGTATATAATATATTTCTTGTAACATATACTGTACATCTCCACATGGTCTGGCCCCAGTTTATCTGAGTGAACTCTTAGAGTCTTACAATCCAGCTTGTCTACTTTGTTCACAAGATGTAGAACTTCTTCCTTGTTCTAGGAATTAAAAAAGCCACAGCATGGGGAAAAGCACAACCCAACTATGGAATAAACTCTTCACTTTAGTTCGAGATTTTCTCTCTCCAATTTTTTTAAGGTTAGGTTAAAAACATATCTTATTTACACAGTCTTTTGGCTAGATTTCCTGTCCTGTCATGCCCTGAACTTTGGCCAGCACTGTCTGGTGGGGAGTCTGGCTGGGCCAGGCTTTGGTTCTCCTTCATTGCGTCTTGTGCATTCGTGCTGTGATTAAGGGAAGATCTGGGGGTTCACAGTATTGTGATTTGGGATTTTGGGTTGCTTTCTTATTGCCTCCTTAGTGCAATCACTTGGTTGATTTCTGGAGAGGTAGGTTGCTTTTGTGTCATGTGATCCCTCTTGGCTCTGTTTACTTCTGGTTCTCCTCTTTCTAGCTATGCTGCTATAGAAAATGCTGCATATGGCATTAGTGATTGTTAACAGGCTCTGTGATTATAATCAATATGTAACTATGTTAACTATGCTGTCCGAAGCTGCAAGATATTGTCAAGGACTGGAACACGCTCTTGTATATGCCTATCCAGAGCATCCCAAACATGCTTAATGGGTGACATGTCCGGTGTGTATGCTGGCCATAAATGAACTGTGATGTTTTCGGCTTTCTGGAATTGTGTACAGATCCTTGCAACAAGAGGCTGTGCATTATTATGCTGCAACTCGAGGTGATGGTCATGGATGAATGACACAATTGGCCTAAGTATCTCCATGCATTCAAAATTCCATCAATAAAATGCACCTGTTTGTTGTCCATAACATATGCCTGTCCATACAATAACCACACCGCCACCATGAGCCAATTGGTTCACATAAGGCCAGGCTTTTTTGATTGCTTGTTCCTCGGATGTTCCTACTTAAGAATCTACTGAGGGAGGAAAAAAAATCTTTATTTTTCAATTTCTCGAGGACTGTATGGAATCAATACAAGGAAGGAGGAAGAAATAAAAATATTTTTTTATTTTAAAACAAAATTTATTTAATCTACAATTAAATTGTACTCTATATGCTATATTTTTTTAGAAAATGGTTCCAAAAGTGTATTATGCAAAGTCATGGAAAATTATGCATGTATTATGCAAAGTTTTTATATACTTTCATGGTTACCCTGGAGATATGTTATACAATTGGAAAGGAAACACGAGTGTAATCATACAGCTTCATTAAGCAACACCCAATGTACTGGGGACTATATTGGTTGCTGGCTCTGAACACTCACCTTGTGATTACACCCTTGTGGATGGAAGTTTTTCACAACTCGCATTGGCGTGTTTACGTTTAAGTCCATCGGACTGACGTCGAGCCCTGTATTTTGACTATTCAGCTTTCTTTCCACTCGTCTGGTGAGTCTATTGATGTGACAAAGCCACCTACACATGTCCAGGAATAGCCCAACGCTTGGGGACATCACTAAAGACGACCGCAATCCATGGCATGCCGTCAACACCGTCGGCCATATTGTCTATGGGAAGTCGAACACCTCAAAAGTCTGTTCAAATAGACGTACTCAGTTAAACCATGCAGCGCGGAACAATCACCTGCGCATCTAATCGGATAGCACTGTGAAACCCAGTGACTAGCGCGGAGAGAACTACTGAGCGAGACTGGATAGGTGAATTAGATTCAGTCAAGCATATAAGTTTAGAGTTACATGTTTGCATATATACAGTCTGACAATGAATTTATAGAGATTTTTTTGTTTTGTTATGTGCCTTTGTATTTAATGCAACAGTACAGGAAAATCCAAATAAGAAGCTTGCAAATAAAAAGCCAACTTCAGCCTCATTATATTCTAAATCATTGAAATTTCTGCTTTGACAAGCTCTTTCAGTTGCACACACAGTTGTTACACACTATTAACTATTCAAAATAAATGCGAACAACACTGGTGTTTGCATTAAATAAAAAGGCGCATAAAAAAACAAAACGATCTCTGTAAATTCAGTCAGACTGTATATATGCAAACGTAACTCTAAACCTATATGCATGGCTGAATCTAATTCACCTATCCAGTCTTGCTCACTAGTCCTATTTGCACGGTTCACTGGATCGCGCCGCGCTGCCCATTGGTCCTCTCCACGCTGCCCATTGGTCTTCTCCGCGCTGCCCATTGGTCCTCTCCGTGCTGGTCACTGGGTCGTGCAGCACTATCCAATTAGTTGAGCGGCTGATTGGTCCACGCTGCGAGGTTTAACTGAGTACATCTGCTTGGACGGACTTTTGAGGTGTTCGGCTTCCCATAGAGCTATTCGCTCCCCTCGTATGCTGGAGGGCAGAAAAAAATTAAATGAACAGAAGAAAATGGTTGGCTCTCCATCGGAGGGTGGAAAAAGATACAAAATAAAAATGTATTTTTTTCGAATTTCAACCATTGGTGCTGTAACAGATCCGCGAAATACAAAAATATTTTTTTTTTGTATTCTTGAAATATGATCATCGGTGGATCCGCGAAACAAGCAATAAAAAAGTCTGGTCTAATTGACAAAAGAATACTGCTCACCCACATGCCCTACATGAAGTCTGCCACCTGGCCTGTACAATTAAAACCGGGATTCATCAGTGAAGAAAACACCTCTCCAACGTGCCATATGCCTTAAAATGTGAGCATTTACCCACTGAGGTCGGCTATGACAACGATCTACAGTCAAGTAGAGACCCAGATGAGGGCAATGAGCATGAAAATTAGCTTCCCTGAGTTTCTGGGCAGTTCAGGAATTCTTTGGTTATACAAAACAATTGTAGGAGCTGTCCACCAGGCGATCTTGGCAGTGAAGAAGCTGGATGTGGATGTCCTGGGTGGTCGGATGTACTGACAAATTCTCTGAAATGCATTTGGAGAAGGCTCATGGTAAAAAAAAATGAACATTAAATTCTCGTGGAACAGCCACGGTAGACATTTCTGCAGTCTACATGACAATTGCACACTCCCTCAAAACTTGCCACACATGTGGCATTGTGCTGTGTAAAAAAATTACTTAACTTTTTTTACATTACTTTTGACCAGCCTAAGGTACAGCTGTGCAATAATCATGTTGTCCAATCAGCATCTTGATATGCTACAGAAGCTTAATCAACTGCTGGTAGCCATGTACCATCACCCATATCTAACTTTATTAATCTAAATGCATTCAAAAGTCTGTTTTAATAATCTCATTAGGATAAACACAGATAGCTCCTATAGAAATAAAAATCTTAAACTTAAGCTAGGATTACTTAACACTGGATTACTTACAAGCAAATCAGTGATTGTAAATTAATTAATCACTGATAAACACTTACTCACTTGTGTTTATGTCTTACTGAAACTTGGATTAGACCAGATGAATATTTAGCCTTAAAGGAAGCCTCCCCTGCTGTGTAGTTATGTTCAACATAAGATCTAGAAATTTAGGTTTTAGTGCTAAATCCCTTTATCAGGTTAATGCATTTGAAATACTGATTCTTAATGTGACTGATCCATCATTAGGTAATTCTAAACCATACTCTACTTAGCTCATTACTATTTATCCCCCTCCCAGCCATTTCTTCAGGAATTCACTATATATTTCTTTCCTGCTTAGTTCTTTCAACAGATTATGCAGTGTGCAATGAGCAGTGATGGCACTGACCCACCGCTGTATCCTCACTGATCAGCTCGTCTAAATCAGCATGTTCATTAGATCCAATCCCTATATATTTAATCAAAGAATTAAAAGAACCACTACTTATTATTTTAAATGTATCCCTTAACTTTGGTTATGTGCCCAAATCCTTTAAATGTGCTGTAATAAAACCCCTGTAAGACCAATCTCAAATCTACCTTTCCTCTCCAAATTGTTAGAAAAACCTCACTATCAGCAGCTCTGTAGTTACCTCCAAAGTAACGGTATATATGAATCATTTCAGTCAGGATTCATTCCTTATCCTTATTCCTTTCTTCTTCTATTAGATTTAAGAGCAGCATTCCACACTATAGATCATAAGATCTTACTGATTAGTCTCTATAGGTACTTAAAACTCTATAGGTATTAAGGGGCGGACAATTTCTTGGTTTAAATTCTATCTGGCCGACCGGTGCCAGTTTGTTTATGTAAATAATCAATGCTCTAAGCTCTGAAAGTTAAGTGAAGTACACTAGTCATACAGACAATTTCCATCTAGCCCATCTTTTTTGTTAACTTAGAGCTAATATGTACATAGTTTATTTTCCAACTGGCTACCTCAGCTGTGCCCATCTGTATGAGCTTGATACGGCTGTTATGGCTGCTATGAACAATACTGCTGAGCAAACCCTATGGAAGTCGATAAACCATGGTCATAACTGGGTACATGGCTGAACCTGATGAGTCTCAAAAGGAACAGATTATGTATATATATATATATATATATATATATATATATATATATATATATATATATATACACTG
>JAUZST010012572.1:0-11382 GCA_034779995.1 Parotocinclus haroldoi
TGTGTGTGTGTGTGTGTGTGTGTGTGTGTGTGTGTGTGTGTGTGTGTGTGTGTGTGTGTGTGTTAGTCCAGTCATTTTATGCGCAGTTGTTCATACCAGACGCTGATTGTTCATGAGTCTGATAGTGAGGGCCCGGATTCTTCGGTACCTAATTGCTCTAATTGTCAGGACCACCACAGATCAGTTATTTTTTGGGTGGTGGATCATTCTCACCATTGCAGTGTTACTGATGTGGCGGTGGTGTGTTACTGTGTTGTGGTGTGAGTTGATCATGCACATGCTCATGTCTTTAAACATTTTGTTCACTTACTGTGCACTACTTTAGTCACATCTATTGCCCCATCTTGTATGTGCATTAAATTCAGAGAGTAATTAATTGGTAGTTGCAGTTTGTATTAGTCGTCCTCTGATCCTTGATCAGTGCTCAAGTGATGCTGCCTACAAGATGGTGGTGTGTGGGCATATAGTTGGTTGGTGGAATATTTTAATTCAACAGTGACACTGAGGAGGAGGTAGTGCTGTGTCTGATCCAGTCACACCAACACGACACACACACGACTGTCACTGCAGTGCTGAGAATGATTCACCACCAAAATAGCACCTGATCTGTGCTGGTCCTGTGGGAGTCCTGACTCTTAGAGATCAGAATAAATGGGACTAACAGAGTATGTAGAGAAACAGATGGACTATAGTTTGTAATTGGGATAGTGGTGGCATCGCGTTTGGTCTATGGACCAAAAGGTCCAGGGTTCAAAACCCATCTCTGCCAGACTGAGTCTGTTGGGTCCTTGAGCAAGGCCTGTAACCTACAAATGTATGAATACAGTCTAATCCGGTTAATTGGACCACTGGTTAATAGTACCAGCCGCTTATTTGGACCGAATCATAAAGTACCGAAACAAATCCTATTATATTCATGTAATGTAATGAACGTGAGAGCCTAAAAAAGAAAAATAAGCCACAAGTTGCCACTTAGAGTATATGCAAAGCGGGCCATCGAGATATTTGAGGATTTTTGGATGAGAATTTATGCTTTTGTCAAAGGTCAGGAAATCCAAAAAGTTGTGTTAACTCTAAGAGCAAAACCAGCGGGAGGTGACCACGCCCACCACTTTCTTGATTTTGTTCAAGTGCAGTCCATCAAGAGAACGCGTCAGATCACACTGGATAAGTTCTTCAAATGTTGACTGGAATTTAGTAAGAACTTGTTTTTTTTTACAGTATTATGCTTTGCATGCTGAGTACCTATACATTGTGTTGTAGATCGTTTCAAAAAACTTTTTTGCAAATGTATTTTTCAATTAACAAAGTTCGTAAGCAACAGTAGTTCTTGTTTGTATGCTCGCTATACGTGTTAATCGCCAATAAAGGTTTAATAAACATTGAATATGTTACATAAATTATAGCAGTTATAGTTATTAGGACCAAAACGATCACGTCCCGATGTGGTCCGATTACCCGGATTGGACTGTATATCAATTGTAAGTAATTCTGGATAAGGATGTTTGTTAAATGACATTAAAATTACATAAATGTAATTGTAGAACTGAAATGCATGTCTATACTGTACATAAAATTGACAATGAGTGTTGAAACTAAAAGGTGTACCTAATACAGTGATCAGTGAGTGTATGTGCAAACTGTGTTGCCAAAAAGCACAAGATTTTAATGTTTGATATAAAAACTCAACCAACACATGTCTGGATGTTCAAATTCTTTCAAAATATATTCTCAGTTGTTTTTTTTTTTCTTAAAAAAATTAGTTGTTCATCTGACTGGTCAGAGTCTAGATTTGAATAATATAGAAAATAGATGGTCCCACATTGAACAAAGGCTGTCTGGAAAACAACTGACATTTGACACGTCAATTGTTTGAAGTCACTACCATTGAGGGAAACAACTGTGATTTTGCAGTTTGGTGGCTTACTAAATAGCATAGCGTATGAGGACACCATGATTTCAAATTTGCAGAAAGAGGTCATGTCTATGCCATGACAATAAATAAAGCTTCTTTGTAAAATGCGGGCCTCTCCTTGTGGGATAGACAATTTGTACTTTTACGTTTTCAGACAGACAGTTAAACTATCACAGATAACATAAGTATTATTAGTTCAATTAATAAGGTGAATTAAGAATATTGCACTATGACAGCAAGGCAAACAAAACTGCAGTTTGTTATAATCAGTTGTGTATTATAACTAATTATATCAGTTTATATTCACAAATATATAAATTGTATCAGTAGAGAGGGCATGTGAGGTTATTTATTTGGGTATTTATTTTTGTATTTCAGTTGTGCTGTGGTATGTGTTTTGTATTGTTCCATGCATGTGTATTGCAATATGGCTTTACATTGCTCCATAATATCTAAATTGCATTTTTGTAATTTTAGCTCTTTAAAGATTCTTGGAAGATAAAATCATAATTTTATATGCATTTATTTATTCATTCATTCTATCTCCTGCTTAATCCACACGGGGTCGCAGACCAGCCAGTGCCCACTCGGCAACGCAAGGGCAGGAATAACCCTAGATGCGACGCAAATCCATCATATCCAGTCATGCACACTGAGGGCCACTTTTTAGAAACACCACTTAACCTAACGCGCATGTCTTTGGACTGTGGGATGAAACCGGAGTAAAGCCAAACATAAAGCAGTTGTGCCACAAGAGTTCAGTAAAAGGCAATTGTTATACTGAAATGTCTAAGACCCAGTTGTAGTTCTGAATATCAATAATATATTCTCCATCCATTTATGGAGTTACAAAAGATCATATTAAGCCTGAAGAATAAATGTCTGTGATGACTATGACTGGAAATTGTGCTTAAGAATTCATGTGTGGTCAATCCACTCTACTCTATCCTTCATGTGAATAAATGAATGCCTTTACTTCCCTTCTGTCTTGTCTGCTTTCATCTCCCATCCTCTCTTTCCTCTCCAAACATTCCACAAAATAACAGACCAGTGTACTTTCCCACTCAGGAAGCCTATCAGTGTTAGTAATATGGCAGTCTCCCAATACAACTGTTAATAATAGTATGTTGATGAGCTACAGTAAAAATCCTGCAATAAATCATGCGATACTTTTAATCTGACTATTAAACTGTAAACACGATAAACAATTAGGTTTAGGAAAGATGATTAATTACCACAGCTATTATCCAAATAACCATAATAAGATACAATACACTGTATAAATACCATTAAGCTAATTTCTGCAAAATATTTGTCTTGGTGTAGAAGTTAATTTGTGTCAAGGAAAAACTATATAGGAAAAAAATATATAGGAAATACTAATATATAATAAGGAAAACACCCACAATCATAAAGCTCAAATAGTAAATAGTGAAGGACATGTACAGCTTATTTCTATTTGGATGCCAGCTTCTAAAAATAAAAGTTCACTGGTAATCAGAGGTGTCAGTGGCTGTACTAATGATCTAATAAAATGGGTTTATATATACAGTGTTCCCTCATTTATCGCAGGGGTTACGTTCTAGGACCACCAAAATCCGTGAAGTAGGGACGCTATATTTATTTAAGTATTTATACACTATGTTAGCCGTAGGACTTGCAGAGCGTTTGGGTGGCGTCGTAGGGTTTGAATGAATTCAGTCTATAATGAAACTTTCACAAACAGAGAACACAACACCACAGACAAAAACTTGTCATGTCGGCAAGTAGCGACTCAGGCGGCCGATGCTCTAGTCTTACTTCTCGTTTTTGGTGAGTATTCATCCACTAAGTAAATACGCTATTGTAGGGTTTTTAACTGTTGAATAATCAAGCGACACGCTGAAGTAATTGAAGGTTCTCTTTACTTAACACACCATTCATCACTCTCGTATCACACATGCTCCGACCGTACCGAGCTTATAGCATGTCATATCCTACACATTAAGTAGACACAACAGCTATTTACTGTAAATCGTAATATTTTTTGATTTATAACATTCCTTTGTTGTTAGAATTAATATTTTTAATACATTTGTACAAATTTTGTGATTTTATTAAAAACCCGAGAAACAGCGAATATCCGCGATATACTTTTTTCCATTAACATATTTTGAAAACTCCGCGAAAGGTGAATCGAGAAGTGTCGAGGGAACACTGTATATATATTTATACTGTTCACAAAACTTAGGGGGTAGTTCAAAATGAAATTTCCCATAACTGCTACTAAATGTACTTAAAGTATGAAAAGTAAATGCATGTCTTTAAAAAACCTTTCAACCTTAATTTGAAACAGGATGTCTTTTACTAAGGGAAAACGGTACAGATTTATGACACTAAGGATATTTAATGGTTTTCACAACATAAATCAGCTGCAAAAACCATACAAATGACATTATCATCTTTAGCTAACCACATTAAAAAAAACAGAATAAAGCATTTTCAGACATGAGAACCCATATAATACAAAATACAAAATAAATGAATAAACAAATGCTTCTAAATCACTCATAACCAGACATCATAACCATACATTCATATAATGATATTGAAACAATGTTACGGTGTTCTAGTTAAACAAATGTAATCTTCACCATTTTTAGATCAGTTCTTCTTTTAAAGGCTCCAATGAACGACTTAATTTACAAAAAACATTTGTGCAAACCATTATTTATCCAACAGTTGCAATTGCATCATTTATGGGGTGTTCACTTGTACCAGTTGCAATGTGTCAAGATTCATATCTTTACATTAGGTACCTGCTTAGAAATGCCTAAATAGAAAAGAAAAATAGTTTAAAAAAATAGATTCGTTACAGCTAAAGTTGTACTTAGTTATGTATCGTACATTGTTATCTTAGTTGCTATATTTCTGACAAAGACAGTAATGTGATATTAGAAGATAGAAAGAAATCAAATGAGACATGAGACATGAGACAAACATTTTTTTTCAAATGCTTTAAGTATGTATATTCTTAATACTAGATTCTAATAGCTAATTTAAATATGACTGTGAAGAACTACAGGGATGCAGAAATGCAGGAACTCTCTTGACAGAGGAAACGTAGTGAAAGTAAGCATCCAGATATTTCTCTCTTTGTAGAAGAGAAAGAAAGAAGATTAAAATGCCCCTCCTTTGGACCAGGATTTCCTGATGAAATTCCCAAACTCCTAGTGGTCCGCATCACCTCAAGATTCCGGGAAAAATGGACAAAGGCCAAAATGTGGGAGGGATGTGTATTTAAAGTGCTCCACCAGCTCTAAAACTCAGACACTTAATATCAGCTGAAGGCACAAAGCCTATATACTAGGATCTTTTATCCTACAGAGATCTTATTTGAAAGGATTACCTTCGAGAGTCACTTACAATGGTAAGTACACAGACTGAGGTTATAGTACTGCGTATTTTTATCATTTGCATAAAATTTCTATGTGCTCTTTCAGTCTTTGAATGTCCAAAGAAGAACAGTGTCAGTAAAAACAGGTTTCATTTTTACAGGAGATCTTCAAGAAACATATGTCTAATACCTCTCAGCATTTTTTCTTCCTCATATTTCAACTTTTAAGTAAGAAAGCTACTTATATCTATAACATTTTGAGCATGTGAAATTAGAACAGCAGATTACAATGTGGTAGCGAAATAACCTCAAATTAACATTTTGCTTTGTAACATAGTGCTAACTGAATGGACAGGTGTCGAAGGCTGGTCTTATCATCACTCGCACACTACTATGAATTGGATAGCAGCTCGGAATTGGTGCCAGAAATATTTCACAGACATGGTTGCCATCCAAAACCATGGCGAGATTGAGCACCTCAACACCATTTTGCCCCGTGTAGCTGGTTACTACTGGATTGGCATACGCAAGATCAACAACACCTGGACCTGGGTTGGAACCAGCAAGCAGCTGACGGTGGAAGCTGAGAACTGGGCCAGAGAGGAGCCCAATAACTCAGGCAACAATGAGGACTGTGTGGAAATCTACATTAAGAGAGACAAGGATGCAGGAAAGTGGAATGATGAGTCATGCCATAAGAAGAAGACTGCACTTTGCTACACCGGTAATATTTAATGTACTCCTAGTGTACATGAAATCATTTTATATATCAATCAAAATTGATATATACATCATATCAATGGATTAAATGGAAATATTTCATATATTAAGTATATTAATTATTTCCTCCAGCATCCTGTAAAAACGACTCCTGCAGCCATCAAGGGGAGTGTGTTGAGACCATCAACAGCCATAGATGTGAATGTTTTGAGGGATTCTATGGAGATAAGTGTGAGCATGGTAAGGTTCATTTTAATTTTATGAACTTTGCTCCTTTTATTGCCTAATTTTTTATTACCTAATAGATGCTCAAAGACACAGTCACTTCAGGGGGTTAGTAATCTAAACGCCTTACTAAAATACATTTGAGAATATGTCCAAAGAATAGGCAAAGATCACTGAGCTTATTAAATATCACTTTTTAATCTAGTCTGATGCCAAATTATTATACAATATTTGCTCCTACTCAAAACTGGTATGTAAATAGGATGATATGACTAAAGATATGACTTAATTGAAAATTGGTTGTTGATTTGCAGTTGTCAAATATTGCCTTTTGTATAAAACAAAAGAAAATCATATTACACTATTTGCTTTAAATAATAATTTTTTAAACTCATATTTCCTTTTTGTTTTTGGTATCTCACAGTCATCCAGTGTTCTGAGCTGGCCATGCCACTCATGGGCTCCATACAATGCAATCATCCACTCGGAGACTTCAGCTATGGGTCCTCCTGTGAGTATAGCTGTGAGGAAGGGTACACTTTGACAGACTCCAGCTCCAGCCGACTGACGTGTGATGAAACTGGGAAATGGAATGATTCACAGCCCATCTGTACAGGTAACAAGGTGCCATGAGCACACTTATTGTGACTATGAAATGTATTTTGTTTTAAATGAATATACCAGCAATGGTTTTAAATACTTAATCTTATGGATAGTGGTGAAGCAATATGCATTCTTCCTTTTTTGCCGCTCTTAGCTGTTCATTGCCCTGGTCTTGAGGACCCAGTGAATGGGAGGATGACCTGCAGCGGTGATAAAGTCAGCTATGGGAGCCAATGCAGCTTCAGCTGTAATAATGGTTTTCGACTTCTGGGCGCACCGGAGATCACTTGCACTGAAACTGCACAGTGGAGCCAGGAGACACCTTACTGTGAAGGTAAGAATGAGAATTATCACTTTTTTAAATTCTACTTTTCATTATACATGTTCACATATATTTAATCGCTGGACAGCATAAAAAACCCTTTGCAAATCATGAACCTTATCACATACTTTCTCAGCCATCAGATGCAAGTTGCCAAAGAAGCAAGCTCACCTTTCCACAAGGTGCAGCAGGAGCTCGCATGACCTTACAGTAAACTCAACCTGCTACTTTAGATGTGAAACAGGATTTAATCTCCAGGGATCTTCGAGCATAGAGTGTACAGAGACAGGAGAGTGGAGCACAGATACCCCCAGCTGCACAGGTACAGGGGGTCCACAACACAGTGCTGTTTCATTGCTAGGGTTATCAGTGAGACACAAATAATTGCTTGTTTCCTATATCATAGTGTGAGGGATTGAGGTACAGGTTCAATATAGCGATTTGGCTAGTCTTTCTTGGTAATAAATTATAAGAAGTGAAATTTTGATTTATAATGAAAACAATTATGTTAAATAGTATTTTGTATATAGGCATATCTTTTAGCTTTTTATGTATTAAGTGCAGGGAATATGCATGCATAATAATTTTACTTTCATCTTACTGTCTCTCATCTACTGTATCTTTTTCTTACTACAGGTCTTCAGTGTCCTGCACTCTATACTCCAGAGAATGGCAGTATCTTGTGTTCGGACCAGACTCTCAGTTTGGCAACCATATGCAGCTTCACTTGTAATGAGGGCTTCATTCTGAAGGGATCATCAAGCACAGAGTGCACAGAGACGGGAGAATGGAGCACCACTGTCCCCAGCTGCACAGGTAAAATAACATGTTACCTAAGCACACTTTAATGTCTAAATGTGTATACTTATAAGCATGCTTATTCTTATTTATTTAGATGAGATTGTGTAAAAGATTGTTATGGTTTGAATGTGAAACAGTTTGCAGCAACTTTTTTCCCCTTTCTTTCACTTCTACAGCAGTGACATGCCCGTCCCTTCAGGAGCCCTTGAATGGCTTGATGAATTGTTCCTCTGAAGAGGTTGTAGTCAGCACTTCCTGTTTCTTTACTTGTCTTGATGGCTTCCTGCTTCACGGCCATGAGATGGTGATGTGTAGCCCTGATGGCAACTGGTTTGGAGAGGTGCCTGAATGTCAAGGTACAAAAACAAATCTTTAATGAAAATTAAGAGTGTCATTTTCACTGAAGAGACCATTGTTTTATTAAGTCTGGTTATTTCCAACAATTTCCTTCAGTTCTTCCTGAGACCTTGAGCTCATCTATGACAAGTGGCCTGACCATCTGTGCAGGAAGCACTGTTGGATTTAGCAGCCTTGCCATAGCTTTCTGGATTTTGAAGAGACTTAGACAGAGAAAAGGTCAGAAGATCTGCTAAATGCACTCCCTTTTTCCTCAGTTCATTTATTGTTGTATGTAATGTTTCCCTGTCTATACTTACACTTTGTAAGATATTTTCGAGTTTCCCACATACATGCACATCTTCTGCTTTTAAAACTTTAATGAAATTTATTTTAAACATTTTAATTCACAAAAAATGCAACTTTTTATTTAACAAAACTAAGTAAAGTGAGTTGCTCCGCACCCACTTTGGTAACGACTGCTGAAACAGAGTAATAATTACGTTAGTATATTCTTTTGTTTGCAATTTTGAATCTCTTAAAGTAACATTTATATATTCTTTCTTTACAGCTAACCAGTTTGACATCAGGTGAGTTGCATATTACTTAAAAGACATCAATTAGTGTAATTGGGATCTGAGGCTGACCTATGTCTTTATTGTTTTTAATTTTTTTCAGTAACTCAGACATTGAGGTCCCCCATCAGGTATACAAGAACAGCATCGATAGCCTTATATAGAAATGCATAAAAACGATATATTCATAAAGGTGAGTAAACAAATCTAAGACATTTTAATATTATAACATCTATAGAAGTAATAACTAAAATAAGTCAGTGATGTTTTATATGTTATACTGTTATACTACAGTGTTATATCAAAATTGTTAAAGTGATCTCATATTAACCTGATACATGATGTATTGGAGGTACATTAAGTTACATGACTTTTCATAGATCTTTCATTTTTTTTACAGCGCTTCACCAATACTGCATTGCTGGACCGAGCAACAAGTTAATATACTGAGGTTGACCCT
Source organism: Parotocinclus haroldoi (assembly GCA_034779995.1). Lineage (NCBI taxonomy): Eukaryota > Metazoa > Chordata > Actinopteri > Siluriformes > Loricariidae > Parotocinclus > Parotocinclus haroldoi. The sequence continues at coordinate 9,334 of JAUZST010012572.1, forward strand.
CAGTTCTTTATAACAACTTTATCTGATGATACAATATTATAATTGTTTCACACATTGTCTTCTTCCTAATGGAAGCAGCTATTTTATAATTAATTTGAGCATATTGTTCTGTACTGTGTATGAGTAAATTTTTTTAGAATGTGTAGTATGTATGTATTTGTATGCTTGTATTTATATATTGTAATGACTTTTATTTGATTAAATGTACCCTTTTTGTACCTCTTCTGAATTTGTGATTTAACCTTTATGTTTCGCAATAAATGCTCTATATTGTAATGCTTTGGGATTTTATATGACTTATTATAAACTCATAATAGGTCATTTAAGCAGAATATCTCAAAACTTTTATTTCAAATCAATTTATTATAAGAAGTAGTTACTTCTCCTCTATCCAGCTGAGCTACACTAACCTAACCACCAAAAGCCGACAGATCCGATGTACTCACTTTCTACCCCAGCCACAGCATTTAAAATTATACCTTTTAATTCTGAGTTTTAAACTCAGGGCAGCACGGTGACTCGGTGGGTAGCACAGCTACCTCACAGCAAGAAGGTTCTGGCATCAATCCCTGGGTGGAGCGGCCCGTGTGGAGTCTGCATGTCCTCCCCGGGTTTGCGTGGGTTTACTCCGGGTACTCCGGTTTCCTCCCACAGTCCAAAGACATCCATGTTAGGTTATTTGATTACACTAAATTGGTATTGACTTGTGTGTGTATAGATATAACCCTGTGTGTGGGTCACACGTCTGAGATGGCCAAGGATGGCGATATTAAAGAAGCCAAATAAACAAACAAACAATCTCTATACCAGTGTTTAACATGAATCTGAAATAAAGGTGGAAATGATGGAAATGGACAATCGATATGACATATTATATCATACATTATATATACATTACATACATACATGTATATATACATTAATATAAAATCAAATATCAGTGGTTGGTCAGGTACTGAGGAATCTGCAGAATAAATAAAGAAGTATTGACAGAGGTGGCATTTCCTAAAAAGTAAAAGCATCAGTTATGTCTGGAGAGTGCTGCCACTAAAGAGGGGATCTTATTTAGTACACTTACCAAGTCATCAGACCTTGGTCTCATCAAAAACTTGTAAGAATATTTCCAATAACAGGTGAAACACCCAACTATGGTATTATCATGGAGCAATAACTTATGATTCCTTACCTGACAGTATTAAGGTTAAGGAAGGCAAAACCAAGTATCAGGAAAGAAATGACAAATTTCTCTTCAGTGAGTTTATGAATTGCTTGGTCAGAGTTTTTGTTTATTGTGCCTATACAATACCTGAACTGGTCCCAAATCAATATGGCATATCATTATGTTATCAAATAAAATGTTAAAACTAACAAATGTAATACTTTGGGGTGTGACTCTAGGGGAGCATCCATGTATAAGCTGTTACTGGTACAGAATGAATAGGTATAGAAAGATTTAGCACAAAAAAAACAAATTTGCAGAAAACTGTGAGAGTTATAGTATTGTCCCATTTCCCCCCATGTGTGTCATCAAGTCAATCAATGGATTGAACACATTGAATGGCAGTGTTTAGATGACCAGGCCAACATAGTTTAGCCTTTTAGTGCAAACATCAATAGAGGTTTGTGACCTGACTGTGCTGAATTCAAGTTCCATGTGTTCTTTTTCTTTGTCCATGTGATGATGTAATACATATTTTGTGTACTTGCTTACTTAATTTGTATTTGTAACAGTAAAATAATGGGGGTTAAAATAGTTTAATATGTATTATATGCATAATGTAATTTTCACTTATATAGTACAGGTCAATCTTTTATTTACATTTAAAAATAATAAATAGTAATCTTTTATTAATATTGAAAACATATTGCATCTTTGAAAATGCATCTTTAACCAACTAAATTAAATGTTTATACAAATAAATAACACTCAGCATTCCATCTTGACAGAAAAAAGCCGACGTAGATTTTTTGTAAATTTATTAAAAAAGAAAAACTGAAATATCACATGGTCATAAGTATTCAGACCCTTTGCTGTGACACTCATATTTA